>CAJHNH020006557.1:0-155000 GCA_905116865.2 Candidula unifasciata | reverse complement strand
GTTCACGGAATATCCCCTTGAACTCTCAGAAAGTACTATCTTACCACCCTGTTTCTTCACACACTTTTACACTCTCCTAAATCAGCTTGCAACACACCTATAGGGCTAGATCTAGAGACTGACAAGGGGTAACAGCTGATGTTCTCCACTGCCCGAGAGTCTAAATATATACGTCTACAGCCCGTAGTCTCCACAACAATCGATTTTTATAACTGAATGAAATTAAGGGGGGAGGGGGGGAGCGCAATTAAAACAAGAAAACTGAAAGAAAATTTGCTAATCTGGATTCCACACCACCTCCAGGAGACAACGAAACGCTTGGTCATGCTCTGCTGTCACTTCCTCCAAAATTATTGTAGCCGGAGAACGAGATGCCACAGATAAAGGGCCGCAGTCCTACCACCTTTACTATATAACGTTTCCCTTCTGGAAGTCAATATCTGAATGATTCATAGACATTGGATTCTCTTTTCACTCATTCCCAACGTTTCATGTAACTTCTGGAATACAATCGTAATCGAAACCTATATAAATAGTACCTGACTAGTCACGTTTGAATCTCTTCGCTGTGTAATTTTCAAAGCGATTGCATTGTGATTTTTTTGCGACTCTACCCGAGTTTTCTATTCGTTATAATTCGTAGCGACCATTTTATTGTGCTTCTGTGGCGTGGAATTCGCTGTTGCTATTGCGAATGCTATATGTACAGTCTACCAAAGATACAAGAACATAATTCTTTTTCCGTTCTGCACCAGACCTCAAACACAGTCAGTATATGAAGAGAATTGCAAACAGTGAAACCTCTTTAAAATTCTGATCAATCTCGCAGCCTTGTTGGTTAGAGGAGAGGATTCGGGGTTTGTTCGCATCTGATTCCCTACTGTTATATAAATGGTATACATATATATATATATATTAGGGCTGTACCGAATAGTGATTTTCACTATTCGGCCGAATACGAATAACGGGACCAACTATTCGGCCGAATACGAATACGAATAGAAAAAAAATCACACACGTTCATAATGTCAAATGTATGCTAAACTTTTACTCCACATAAAGTAGCACAGAACAGTCATCTTCTTCTTTAGCATTCTGATCCCTTGAGGTTTACTGCCAGATCTTCTCTTCACAATTTGTGACACCAGTTGTTTGCACGTCTGGCTGAACATTATCTCTCAAACTTATTTTTTGTCTACCACCTGGTCTACGCCCATTCCTCTCTCAGGTGTATACAGTTTTACTTCTCTGTCATCTGACATTCTTTTAGTATGCCCCAACCATTTTAGTCTTTTAGCTTTCATGATGCCAGTGATAAATGGTGCTTTAAATAGATTATGTGTTACGTTGTTGCTTCTCACTCTCCATTCCCCGCTGTTAGAATCTTTGATGGGTCCAAAGATTTGTCGTCAGATTGTTTTCGAAAACCTTTAATAAGGCCTCATCTCTTTTATTTCTGCTTCCAGTTTCAGAGCCAATTAAAATGACTGGTCCCATCAACGTTTTATATATTTTGATCTCTGTGTTACGAGAAAGGCACTTTGACTTTAACAGATGTTGAAGGGCATAGTATACTTTACTTATAGACTGTATTCTAGATTGTATTTCTTCTTTCAGCGTGTTGGAGCAGTTGTAGTTTGCACCCAAGTACTTATGTGTTTCCATTCGTTTGATTTTCATATTATCGAATTGGATGTTGTCAGAGTTTGAATTCTTTCCATGTCTAGTTAGTATTTGTACAGAATAGTAAACGTTTAAAAACATTTTATGTTATGCATCCTTTAGTCAGTCTGTGGTAACTAATAACTAGGAATGAAAGAATCCTAAGTTGTATAACAAGTAACTAAACTTGGAAATTGTCACTGACAGCTTACTTAATGCAGGAAAGCTGCATTAGCTTTCAACAAAACCAATCGTTCCATGTTGTCAGCATTAAGGCCGTGTTTGCAGAAGCGGGTGTAAGGTAGCTACTATTCGTATTCGGCCCGACCGCAACTATTCGGCCGAATACCGAATAGTCAACAGGCCCACTATTAGGCCCCGAAGCGAATATTCGGTACAGCCCTAATACATTTATAGCTAAATTATTGTAGCTACTGCTCGATGACATAAAATGATTACGGCAGTTAAAATGAACTTCACAAAACTGCAAGAGACACAAGCAAAAATGACATTTAATTTGAAACTGTTAGTCGTGGGACAGTGGAGATAAAATTTCCCGATTGTCGCAGTGGACCGGTTTATACACACCTCTGAAGTTCGTGCTCCCTAAGTTAGCTTCTGGCTCAGCCTCGGAGACATTTCAGGGCATGTCGAATCTTCTAGGCCAGTCTAGACAATCTGACACCAGCAGCTACATTAGAGCTTTGGTCCCTGTACAGGCAATGGGAAAGTTCTTACTAAAGGCTACACTGCCTCCAGTCCTTATATACGCACATAACGAGTAGGAACGTAACATGTTTTTATATTCTTGAGTGGGGTAAGAATAATATTTACTGAAAAGAATCCATTCTCCTGATGATATAAGGAATATTCTATCCACGTGTTTTTCGAGGATATTATTTCCAAGCACATGGGTTTAACGTCACTGAGAGAGAAAACATTCCACTGTGTGAATTGTTATGCTCTCCTTTTAGTGGTTATCATGCTTAAGCACAATCACGTTTCAAAATATAATCTCAGTTCAATCACATAGGGTCATGTCACAAAAATTCAGAATCAGGAAGTGAATTAACATGGGTGTGAAACTCATAACAAGTGAGTAAGGCTGTTTGAAAATAATTGGAATTGGACATATCTCAGTCAGTATAACTAGGTAGTGGGATAAATGTCATAACACATTATTTACATAAAATATTGAACACTAATTCCAGTTTACCTTTGAATGAATACATGTGCTAAATTTTATTCAACAGAGTTGGGTAGTTGGTAAAGGTGAAATATAATTTCTAAAATTATAGAGCCACAAACAGTGTTACTGAAAATGTATTCCTGGTAATGGAGAATGATATATAACAATAATTAATACGAGCATGGGCCTTACACATCCCGGCTCTCCTCCGAACTTCGACCCGATATTACGGCGGCTATAAAATATCCTTACGTGGCTCATTTCTATTAAAAATATGCCGGCTCTGTATAACGAAACAAATGCTCTAACAGGGTCTCAGCGATATGTTACTTGCGGACCTGTATCTGTGACTGTGCCTCACCGCCAACCGTATCCCCCTAAACTAGATGGCTGGGACTCACAAGCAGCAGCTATTGCATCTCCTGCAACTTCCTCCAATTACTTTGCTCGTGAGTCCCAGACACCTAGCTTAGCCTCCCATCCGCGCCGCGCGTAGCGGAGCGGGGATACGATCGGTATTAAATCGCGTTTTGCGGTTGCTATTATCGTCTGCTACTATCGTCTGCAGAAACGCTCGAAATCGTCAACGGTCGCTATTATCGTCTGCAATGTTGCGTCTCTTGAAATTGTCAAGTAATCCTAGTTTTGCCGCGATTTGTACTTTGGCAGAAAGTCCGTATTTTACATATGCCTGAGCCTCGTAAGGATATTTTATGGCTGCCATAATATCGGGTCGAAGTTCGAAGGAGAGCCCACATCCCTTCTTCTTCCTCAACCGTAAATCTCATAAATTTTGCCACGGCGTGGCATAATCTTTACAGGTTCTCAAACTAGTCTCAAAATTATGTGGACTTAATCTAAACTAAAACACCATGAGGTTAAATAAACATAGTAAGGCTTAGGTATGGTAAATATGCATCTGTTTCCTTCATTAATCAAGTCTCACCATGCTGGAAATCGGAAATGGCCCGAAATTTCATATTCGGACAAAAATTATCAATTATTAAATATAATTATAATAATCAAATATACTAATTCATGTCTCTAGTTTAAAAAAAATTATATTAATTAACAAATATATAATATGTTTGCACACATGTACATACTAGAGAATAAAAATAGTGAGGAGAACAAGTTCATCAAGGTTTCTCCCATATGTGGGCAGCAAGTTTTGTAGAGTCTAGCAGATATTGTGAATTCAGAGGAATTAGCAGCAATAGATCAGATTAGAATAATATTAACTGTTTACTTACCCCTGGTAGGGATTTCAAACACACAATAGTGACTGCAGTTAAGACCACCTGCTGCTTTATCGTGTGTCTTGAAAAGGAAGTAGAAAGTGATAAAAATGGGGGACTAACTCTTGGTTGATTATCCCTCTTCTCATTCACCTTTTTCACTTTATAATCAGGAAATTTAAAATACTGCTAATGTGAAGCAATAATTAATAGGTAAGAACAGTAGTCCAGACCAGGTCATTACATTACATTGTTCATGATTGTGTCACAGCTATGTTAAAGTTACATAACTTACTACTTGTTGTCCATATCGACATCATAGCAGATCGGTCCAATCTTTCGATGCTGCAGGAATCTCATTGTCTCCATTTTCTAGAAGCCTAGCAAAACTTAAGTCCTCACAACAGGTTTCTGTGTGCTTTTCCTAGTTTAATACCCATTTCCATCAGTCGGTTCATCTTATCTGACTGCTTTGTATCAAGTTTTCTCGAAGACAGCGCGTCTATCAGCGTATCCCGGTATCTGTACAGCCAAGATGTTTGTGTGTGTGTGTGTGTGTGTGTGTGTGTGTGTGTGTGTGTATGTGTGTGTTTTTTTTTTTTTTTTTTTTGAGGCGGGACATCTTGATGCTGTCAACTTATTCTAGATGGCGTTTTTCAGTCTAGATCTTCTTAAGCACTCATTGAGACTCATTAAGTCTGTCACTAACAATGCGTTGGCTGCTTTCGGTCCCGTCAGCCATGCAAGTGCCCATGAGACTGCTGCTTTCTCCATCGTCATGCTAGAAGTAATTGAACTCAATGCTTGTCTTTCCTCTTTGACTGTCTTCCTGTTCATTTGTGCTGTGTATGCCCACCCAGACCGTACCTCAAGAGTCCTTGAGCCATCTGTATAGATGATGACATCACCTAGTCAAGTGTACTTGTTGATTAAGACCCTTATTTTAGCATCAACGATTGTTTGGCTCCATTTTCGTCAGTACCTGCCCAATGTGATTATAATCTCAGCGTGATCCTGCAGTTTGCCTGGTGTTTCTATCCATTGCACACTGAGCCTGACATATTCCACATGGTGTCCTCTGCTACCTGCTAAAGACCCCCCCCCCCTCCCCGCCCCCTTTTTTTAAAGTAGCTGCTACCATCACCCTGAGTGCCACCAGACCTTTATTAGCTTTCATAATAAAATCATCGATATAATATCGCAAAAACAAAGATCTATAACAGTGGTTACCAAGATATTGAAGGTCTAACGTTATGTCGATATCACAAAAAGCACTAACATTGGCATGTCCTGCTAATACTCATAGGGCGCGCCACCTGAATACGGACGGAGAACACTGGTCTAGCCCATGATTCCTCACAGTCTGTTGTGTTCCTCCTGCAGTGCTTTAACTGTCTCATTTCTGTCTGTACCCTGCTGATGCGTCAGTACATCCCTAGCAAAGGACATAATGCTTTCCAGTCCCATATTCTGAATGCGTATGACCATGATTTGCACACAATAAATTGAACAAGGGATATGGGTTAAGGGTGGCTATCCACTGTTTCTACACTCACGTCCCACACTGCAGAACTACCGTCCTTTCAAAAAGAGGCCACTGATCCAGTTGATCAAAGTAGGATCAATAATTTCAACAATGAGAAATTAACATCCGATGCAGTTAAGCAGGCCAAGTATTGGAACAGCTAGCTTCCCTCTTACAGCACAAGACAATCCCAATCAGCACAAAGAAACACCTCATACAAAGCATATTTATTCCCAACCTATGTTGTCAGTGCCATACTTTTTTCTTTCCATATTTTCTCCCACAACTGGTCAGTACATTTTGTGATGACCGTTTCCTGCAAATTGATGTTTCTTTATGTAATTTGATGTAAACATGATTTTCAATACAGTATTTATGATTTTCGCAACAAAGTGAAGCAGCAGTCCAAGCAAGCCCCTGGTACACAGCAACGATAACGTTAAAGCTTTAATGATAATTACATCAACATTTTTTTTTTTAATGTTTAACCAGCAACACCAGATAAAAGCAAGAAATCTTCCTCTGGCTCAAAATGCTGCAAAGGTCCTGGGTACGCCAGCCCAAAGGAGGCAATGAAGAAAGGACCCAGAGAAAAGATCCTGTACATGCCCTGCATTGTACCCCAAGAGCAGAAGAAACTGAAAGCAGATTACTTAGCAACCATTGACGTAGATCCGGATTCCCAGACTTACTGCAAGGTGATTCTTGTGCTAATATTTTCTCTAGATCTGACGACGGGGCCACTAAACAATAACTGTCAACAAGTGTGTATAATATCATGTAGTGTGTGTAGGCAGGCTTTTTTTTTAATTGCTAAATGCAAACTGTTTACTTTGTATTACATTAATATATGATTTAAGTAGTATAAGATGTTGCAAAGCCAGTGCATATCGATCCGTGCCAGACTGGTACCGATCGATGATGGGTCTCAAAGGCGGCGATAATGTTTCCTCTAAAGTGTGATAATGTTTACTCCAAAGGGCGATAATGTTTCCTCTAAAGAGTGATAATGTTTCCTCTAAAGGGTGATATGTTTCCTCTAAAGGGCGATAGTGTTTCCTCTAAAGGGTGATAATGTTTCATCTAAAGGGTGATAATGTTTACTCCAAAGGGCGATAATGTTTCCTCTAAAGGGTGATAATGTTTCCTCTAAAGGGTGATAATGTTTCCTCTAAAGGGCGATAATGTTTCCTCTAAAAAGTAATAATGGGCGATAATGTTTCCTCTAAAGGGTGATAATGTTTCCTCTAAAAGGTGATAATGTTTCCTCTAAAGGGCGATAATGTTTCCTCTAAAAAGTAATAATGGGCGATAATGTTTCCTCTAAAGGCTGATAATGATTTATATAAAAGGGCGATAATGTTTCCTCTAAAGGGTGATAATGTTTCCTATAAAAGGCGATAATGTTTCCTCTAAACGGCGATAATGTTTTCTCTAAATAGCGACAATGTTTCCTCTAAAGGGTGATAATGTTTCCTCTAAAGTGTGATAATGTTTCCTCTGAAAAGGTGATAATGTTTCCTCTAAAGGGTGATAATGTTTCCTCTAAAGAGCGATGTTTCCTCTAAAGGGTGATAATGTTTAATTTACAGAGTGATAATGTTTCCTCTTAAGGGCGATAATTGTCAACTGTGGGGTACCCAGTGGTACCCTGATGGGAATTGTCGACTGATGCTCGGGCCCCACACCTGTCAAAATCGCGTTCCCATTATTGTCTGTGGGAATACCCAGGGCCTCCTCCTTTCAAAGCCTATATTGAAAGAAGAAGAAGAAGAAGAGAAGAAGAAGAAGAAGAAGAAGAAGAAGAAGAGAAGAAGAAGAAGAAGAAGAAAGAAGATAAGAAGAAGAAGAAGAAGAGAAGAAGAGAAGAAGAAGAAGAAGAAGAAGAAGAAGAAAGAAGAAGAAGAAGAAGAAGAAGAAGAAGAAGAAGAAGAAGAAGAAGAAGAAGAAGAAGAAGAGAAAGAAGAAGAAGAAGAAGAAGAAGAAAGAAGAAGAAGAAGAAGAAGAAGAAGAAGAAGAAGAAGAAGAAGAGAAGAAGAAGAAGAAGAAGAAGAAGAAGAAGAAGAAGAAGAAGAAGAAGAAGAAGAAGAAGAAGAAATAGAAGAAGAAGAAGAAGAAGAAGAAGAAGAAGAAGAAGAAGAAGAAGAAGAAGAAGAAGAAGAAGAAGAAGAAGAAGAAGAAGAAGAAGAAGAAGAAGAAGAAGAAGAAGAAGAAGAAGAAGAAGAAGAAGAAGAAGAAGAAAAAGAATAGCATACTGCTGCTATTTGGTTTGGGGTTTGGGCTGCACACATGCCAGCACTTGTATTTCCTAAATATATCTCAACAGGTCCCTTTACACCCCAGCGACGCATCTGGGTAAAAAAAGACTATATTCATATCTAATAGACCAATCCGCCCTAAATGGACTGTCTTTACTTCACATGGCTTTACCTTTTACCCGTTTAAGCCAAGGTCATGTATGACAAAAACCCGGCTTTCTTTTTCTTCTTCGCGTCTGTGGAAAGTTGGTGGGATGCATTGTCTAATGATTGCATCCAACAGGAAGACAAGTACTTTTTATCAAGAATTGTATGACTTCCATCACAATCCTTGGAGGAAATATGATGGCTGATAAGTAACGGTGAAAGACCGGATTTTTTTTTAAGCATCTCGTTTTTCTGTTGTCTTACTGTGAATTAACATACCGTGCATGTCGTTCAACTTCTGAAACTAACTTTCGAATTGCCTTGACCTTTGTGTGCATGGCTAAAATTATAAATTAGTCATGTATATTTGACATTCTTTTTTGCTGTCCAAAACACATGTGCCAGTCGTCACAAACTTGTCTCTATGTTCACACTGCTGTTTCTTTGCAGTCTATTATTTCAATCCCCATATGCACGCTTGTATGAACACATGTGTATATAACGTTGTGTGGGTGAAGAAGGATTATACTTCATACCATAGAATGGTGGATGCTAAGTAATCATCATCAGGTGCCTTGCCGACTGGCGTGGGCGATCATGTCTCTCCATAATCTGCGATCTCCTGCAGCATGTATCAGTTCACACCTCTATGCCATGCAAAAAGACTGTCAAGCATTTTCTCTCGTAGTCTTCCTCTATCTCTCCTTCCACATATCTTTCCAGTGGTCACAACATGTTCTATTTTCCCTCTTCTCATAACATGGCCGAAAAATGATGACTGTCTCCTTCTGATGTCTGTGATAGGTTGTCTTCGGGCTTCCGCCTCTTTCAAAACCTCTTGGTTGCTCTTTTTGGCTGTCCAAGGTATTCTAAGCATTCTTCTGTAAAACCACATCTCTGATGCCGCTAGAAATTGTTTGGCTTGCCTACCGATTGTCCAGGATTCACAGCCATATGTTAAAACTGGATGTATGTAGCAAGCAAGAATTCTTTTTCTAACTCTCAATGACAAGGATATATTGCACAAGATGTTTTTCATTTTATAAAATGCTTTTTTGCCTGTCCAATTCTGTTTCTTACCTCAGTTATATATCTTCCATCTGATGTTATCCATGTGCCCAGATACTTAAATTTCTGTACTTGTCCTAAAATAACACTATCAACTTTTATTACACACTAAGGAATATTTCGTTTCTTTGATACCGCCATTACTTCTGTCTTCCTATTATTCAAACTAAGGCCCATTCTTCCACTTTCTAACACCACAATGTCAATCATGTCCTGTAGTTCTTTCTGACTTGTTGCTATTAAGACTGTGTCATCAGCATAATGTAAATTGTTTATATTGTGCCCACCAACCATAATTCCGGGCATACCAATTAAAGCTCTCATTATATATTCACTGTATATTGAAAACAAATCAGGTGACAGTACACATCATTGTCGTACGCCCCTCTTTATGCTTTGAAATGTACCTAAACAGTTGTTTATTCTTATAGCTGCTGTTTGCTGCCAATACATATTCTTTATTATTCGTAGATCTTTCCCATCAATGTTTAATTTTTCTAACAGTTTGATTACTTCTTCATGCTTCACACAGTCAAATGCTTTTGTATAGTCTATGAAGCATAAGTACAAATCAGTCTTTACTTCTATAGCTCTTTCTGTCAATGTCCTTAGGATGTAAATGGCATTGTTTGTACATTTTCCTTCTACAAATCCACATTGTTTATCGCTGATTTCTGGCTTAATTTTGTTTCTTATTCTTCTCATAATTGTTCTCAGTAAAATCTTAGTCATGTGACTCATAAAACTTATTGTGCGATGGTCTTCACATTTTATAGTGCCTGGTTTCTTTGGCAGAGCTATAAATATGGATTTTAAATGGTCATTGGAATCTACCCACTATTATAAATATCATTTAAAAGTTTAGTTATTATTTCAATTCCAAAATCTCCCAGTGCTTCGATTTCTTCCAGTGAGATGTTGTCTGGCCCGGGTGCTTTTCCTTTCTTCATATGAAGTATTACATCTTCAACTTCTGCAGTCATTATTGGTGGACCATCATTGTTGGTCTGCAGTTCTACATCTGGTTTATTATCATCATACAATTCCCTTATATACTCTGTCCATCTGTTAATTATATTACTATGTCCCATTTATAAGTCACCATCTTTTGATTTCAAACATCCAGTGCTGTTACGTGTCATCTTTCCTGTTAACATATGTATCCCCAATCTCTGTACACATTTGATTCAGCCAGGCTTCTTTAGCCACTTTGCATTTGTTCACTATTTCTTTTTGTATTTTAGAGTATTCTTCTTTATCATTCTTTTTCTTCATTCTTTCATTCATCAACTGCAGAATTTCGGTTGACATCCATTTCATTTTTGCAACTCTATGGGTTGGTGGGATTGTCTCTTTAGATTTCTGCTGAATTGGCTCAACATATCCCACTGTTGATCAATAGTCTGTATAATTTCCATTGCATTATACCGGTTTTGTACAGTGACACTGTACTGGTCCTTAATTTCTTTATCCGTTCTAAGAAGTCCTAAATTTAACTTGATGTTCTGTGGTGTTTTTCTAATGTTCTTTAGTTTTATTCTAATTTTTCCTACAACTGGAACATGGTCACTAAAGCAGTCTGCTCCAGGTCTAGTTTTTGCTCCAACTAAGCTGCTCCTGAATCTTCTTGAAATCAAAATATTATCAATCTGATTGCGGACATTATCACCAGGACTTTTCCAAGTCCACAATCTTCGAGGATGGTGTTTAAACCAGGTGTTACCTATTATCATGCTGCGTGACTCAGCCCATGCTACTAATCTGTCACCTCTCACATTCTTTTCTCCTAGGCCATAGCCACCCGTTATTCCGTACACTTTTTCACTTCCTATTTTCGCGTTGAAATCTCCAAGTACCATTGTTACTTCACAATTTTTGCATTGATCAACAGCCATGTCTAACTCGTCATAAAATGCGTCAATATCTTCCTCTGAACTATCTGCTTTTGGGGCATAAATCTGTACTAAGTTGATGACAACGGTCTGCCGCGAAGTTTTACTAATAGTCCTCTATCTGATATTGTCCAAAATCCTTTCACAGTTTTTGAGTTCTTTTGATCCAAAATAATACCAACTCCCTTACTATATTTCTTCCCACCCGAGTAAATAATTCTGTACTGATCTGAATACTTTTCACCTGCTCCTGGCGATCGCATTTTACTAATTCCTAATATGTTGATGTTCATTCTTTTTATTTCCATCTTGATGTTATCCAACTTTCCGTTTTGTACGAGTACTAATGCTAAGTAATGTTTGTAAAAAAAGCTCAATTTTCCGAAAAAGGCGATTCTTTAAGATAAGACGAGCAATGAGCATTAGCATTAAAGTCAGGATAGGTCAGTGGGGGTGGGGGTGGGGTGGGGAGACAAAAACCTAATAGTGTTGAGCTCAAAAAGTATTTACTAAATGCTAGATTATGCATGTACTACAAAGATTATCAGTTTAAAGCAAGACAACAATAAGACTAGTTCAATTGTCTCTTGTCAGGTGATACACCGTCTGGTTATGCCCTTTCTTGAGGACGAGCTGCATCATTCTGGTTGGAATGCGTGTTCTAGTTGTCATGACGATCCAACCAAGGCCCGGAATAAACTAATACTACCTGCTCTTAACAGCGACAGAATTTATGTCATTGATGTTGGAGCAGATCCCAAGCAGCCACGAATTCACAAGGTAACATCATAGTTGGTTTATACAGGATTTCGGTTGCTTGATGTTGTGAATCAATGTTCTCATCTTTTCGCATCTTCTTGTGATGGACAAGATCATACTTGGAGGGTTGATGTTTAGGCTCGCTTGCTTTTTTTAATCGTTGCATAGATTATTTGGTTTAAAACAATTTTCATACATCTGGCTGGTATAGTTTTTTCCAGTACTGGTATAGAGTAGAGTACTGCAGTAATTGCTCAGTGTTTGTACAAAGCGGAGAATGGGACAAAAAGTGCACAATTGAGACTCTACACATTAGAGCATATGCAAAGATGGTCACTTGCTGCTAGCCAAGACTTTTACAATAATGTCTGAAGATTGCTCTAAGCTTTGAGCTTCAATTGTACAATAATGTATGAAGATTGCTCTAAGACCTGACCTTCAATTGTACAATAATGTATGAAGATTGCTCCAAGACCTGGCCTTGGCTGGCTGGCTTCTTGTAAAATAAAAGGATAATTTGATCACGTTCAGACATTTTCAGCTATGTAGCTGATGCCTATATTTGCGATCTTTATTTGAGACTGGTTTGTTTGAATATGGTTTCCTTCGGTTCCATTTTGTTGTGTTGTTCTATACGGTTTAACTGATGTTGCTTCTTTCTTGTATAGAGTTGTTTTATACCTGATGTTGTTGTATCCGGAGGCAAGGGTCTTCTCTTTCTTAATTGTGTCTCTTTTTTCGTTCCTGATTATGATATGACACATCTGAATATTGCATTTTTTTCTCTGTCCTATCCTCTCGTCGTCTTGTAATTTCCCATTTTCTGATTGGTTGTGTCTGGTTTCTATTCCTCGTCACGTTTTTCTGCTCTGTCTTGGCTTCTAGGATGTAATAATGCTTAGTGATTACAAGGACTTTTATGTCATTTTGTCTTTCCATCTTTGCTGCTGTTTTTCTCCTTCTCATCTTTGTCTGGCGTCCTCTGTGTTGTTTGACGTTTTGGACATGGCTGGTAGGTGTCTGTGGATGTTGTCTTCTCTGTCGTCTCTCTCATCTCTTCCCTCAGTCTCTTTCCGTATTGAGCTTGTTTTCTTCGGTCTTCTTTGGTTTTGATGCTTCCTGGTGGAAATCTTCTGTTCATTTCTGTATTGTGTCTATCTTCAAGTTCTTGCTGCTTGCCAGTAGACTCCTTCATCGATGTTTCTTTCGGTTTATCGACTATTGGCTTTTTGCTGTTATCTTGGTCTATTTTGGGTTGCTTGGAGTTGTTGTCTTCACGGATTTCATCCTGCTTTTTCTGCAATTCCTGTAGTGCTGCTATTGTTTCTGCTTTTATGTCATTACGTGTCTTTATATTGTAGTTCAATATCTCTCTCATCTCTTTCATCTCTGCAAGTATCTGTCTTGCTTGGTCATCAATTTCTGGCATGTTTTTCTTTGGAGTCAGCTTATTTGCCTTTAATATCTTGACCTCTTCTTCTAACTTTCTGATCTGATTCTGCATCCTGGATTTCTCCACTGGGGTGAAGTCTTCAGATTCTTTGCATTTTCTTCTGGCTTCTTTGCATGGTATTCTCTCAGTAATTACTATCTTGAGAATTTCCTGGCAATGTTGCAGATAAGGACATCCAAAATACCTCGCCCCGTGCTGTCCAAAACAGTTGCTGCATCGTCGATTGCTATTTGGTTTTTGATCATTTTTATTTTGCTTTGCTAATGGACACTCATTATAGGAATGAGAGTCAGCACAATATCTGCAAATCTCTGTTTTGCTGTGGCACACTGACTTGGTAAGAAATCCCTTTTGACATATGGAACATTGGAGTACCCTTGGGATATATATCTCTGGTTTCTGTAGTTTATTATCAAGCTTGACTGTTTCTGGAATTACTCTCGTCTTCCTGTCCGTCACCACTGCTACTGTTGATTTCATGTCTTTGGAAATGATTCTCTCTGCTCTGATTATACTCATCTTCGGGTTTTCTCTCCTCAAGTGCTCTGCGATCTCCTGGTTTGACCATTTAGTATTCACTCTCTTGACCACCCCCACTTTCGGATCTCCTTGAAACATCTTGGCTGCTAACCAGTATCTTTTCTGGTAGCTGTAATTCTATTGTAGGCTGTGTACCAATGTCTCAGTCAATTCTCTTCGTTCTGTTTTTGTTTCATTCAGCGTAACGATCAGACCCTCTGCGTCTTTTCTGATTCTGCATATGCTTCCTATCCCCACTGAAGTCTCCAGGTATCTGGTTATTTTGATTCTCGATAAGTCCAGGAGTCTGGTTCCTCCTTCATTTATTTGGTAAATCTTTACTCGTGTCTTGATGACCGGACCGTTGGACATTCTTGCGTTGCTTGGAGTCTCCCTCTCAGCCGGCATATAAGCTTGTTCGATCGTACAATCATCTGATTCCTAAGTTGTAATAGTGTTCTTGGATGTAGTTGGTTCTACTGCCAGCATGTCTCTTGGTGTGTCATTCTTGGGCTGTATTGGGCGCGTTAGTTGACTGCAGGTTTATACTGGCCACATATCGTCCCTTTCTATGATGATAAGCAACCGTGATCAAGACCTGACCTTCAGTTGTACAGTTAAAACATAGTTTTGAGTTGGACAGTCTACTATGTTTAGAGCTTATTTTGTTTACAAATAATTTACATTTTCAGATAATCGAACCTGATGATGTCCACTCCAAAACTGGACTAGGTGCTCCTCATACCTCACATTGTCTTGCTAGTGGAGAAGTCATGATCAGCTGCATTGGCGATGCTCAGGGCAACAGTTCAAAGAGTGAGAACAACAAAAGTCTTCATAAAATGACAAAATGACGAAAGCCACCAGTCACTGTTGTAGAATAAGTCGAAAACTCATCACAGAACAAATTTAAACACATATAATACACATTTTTGTTTATTACCATCACTGGCAAACCGGTCAGTGTACTCAAATGTCAACCAATGCCTTAATTAAGAAATCAAAACATGTCTATGACCACCAAGAAACAGATAATAAACAACACTCATTACAAACACTTGGACATCATTAAAGGCTCACCTGTGTAACATAGAACAGCCAACTTAACTATTCAAGACCAAATGAGAAATGATAGTGTCTAACATAATGTAAGACCCCCCCCCCCCCCCCTCCCCGCCGGAACCCCCCTCTCGGCGTTCTGAAAGAAGGACGCAGTGTAGAAAAAGCTGAAAGAAGTCTGAATCACCGATGCATTTCTCTCACCTAGAAAAGACTCCAAACCTGGCACCCGGAATGTTAGAACCCTGTACGATGTGTGGAATGGCAGAAGGGGTAACGTAGTATTAGAATTATAAATTCGAACTATTTTATTTACATGCGACATCCCCCCCCCCCCCCCACCCCACCTTTTCTCCCCAATCTACACAATGAAGGAGTGGTCCTGGTGCTATTAAAAGCAGTAGAGAGGGCACTAATGGAATGAGAGACGTGAGATCTAAAATAATAAGTACAATTTATAAGATTGAAAAAGAAAGTGTAAATGGCAATAACACAGTGTGATCGCACCGACAATTGATAAGGATGAGGCAGTTAAAAGGGAATTGTATATGCAACTTTAAAATACGGGGTACTATAGGCCATAGAAGAAAGGGTCATTCATACATACCTGTTGATGAGTGCACTGGATGCGAAGATGGGATCAGATACCGCGTGGTATAAAGAGATCATGGAAACACGTGGACTTGGAATAACGAATAATACCTCAGAATTATTCCCCATTTTAGTGCGCTTAGAACCAATATGCTATTGGCAAAGCATGTTCGCATGAAAAAAAAAAACATAAGGCAAAATAGAAATCCCCAGACCATAAGACAACAATTAAATTGATCATATCTGTATTAGGCCTGCCATTGTGAGGTCTGGTGATTATGTAGAATATTATTCACCGTCCTTTTTAGGATGACATTTTTCGTTATTTAAAGCCCGACTCTGGCTCTTGCCGGGGGCCGCAATATAGCCAGGCCATAAATATGGCCTAATGGCTGAACGCGGTTTCTGGGACCTCTACACGGTGCTCCTCACTCACATGGTATCACACTGTGTCATAGGGTGTTTATCGCTTGTGTGATGTCCTGGTGGGGTAGAAAGTCAGTCAGTCTGGTGATCAACATCAAATTGTAAACCGTTTTCAAATAATACAGGACAGCATAAATGCCGTTCCATTTATCAAGCTATGAAAGTCGACTGCTCCCGCGTTTTAATCTTCTTCCTCTGCGTTCGGTCTTAAAAGGACGGTTAGCGTGTACGTTGTACTTTACAGCTAGGCTGCGATAGCAGCGCATTTCGTGGAAATACATTGACTTTTAGCAAAACCCTTTTACGACATGCTTGTTGGGTATATTCTTTTGTCCTCTCCGAAAATGAAACCAAGCCTGGCATCTCCTTTTATATAAGTTTTTGACATTGCCGTTTCTGATTTTGTATGACTCCCAGATCTCCATCTTCCTCCCTGCTGCACTTTACCGGATGTTCTCGGCCAGGGACAGACGATATGGTGATTTGTCACATGTGTTATGAGAATTATTGGTATTTTCGCTGCGGTAGCAAACTAGATCAGTCGACTACCTTACGACCATGGTGACAAGCTTTCGGTTGGTTTATCGGACAGGTGTTAGACTTGGTATTTAGTCTCTGGCTGTCGACAGCCTGACATTGGCAGACATTTTGGACATTTTGGCTCTTAAGGGATAAGAAGTTCTTTTCCACTAGAAACTCGGACCAGTCTACCGAGGCCAATCCTCCACGACGTTTCTTTGTGTCCAGAGCCAACTCAAAGCTCTTTCAGCAAGTTCGCCTAGTTGTTTTAGTGACAATTTACGCTCGTTTCATCGCAAGCCCAGCTGCTTTAGCACATTAAACATGGAACTGGAGATAAGACCTCTTGCGCCTACCTCGACGGCGAAGATTTTTACTGTGTATTCTTCATCTCTCCTCAGACCTGACACGAGCTCAAAGTACTTCTCGAGCTTGTAAATGTGATTTTCTTCGATCCGCGACTCGTACGTCACGGTCAGCTCAGTCATGATAAGCTGGCGTTTTCCCACAGAGTGTGGAACTATGTGAGATCTTAGGCCGGTCTTCCGGATTAACTCTGGGTAGCTCTCGAAACCAGACAGGTTGACAACCAGTAACTAGTCCCTCGCACAGACAAGATTTGATGGAGCGTTTACGACCTTGTTGACTTTGACTTCATAAATCTGCCTAGCCTTGTGGACGCTCATGGGGGTAACGGTACAGCTGGCATATGCGTTGGTCCCTCGTCCGAGCTTGGTCCACAATGTCCGCTAAGTCTTTTAGGACTTTATTGTGGCTCCAAGTGTATCTCACCTATGAATATGAAGTTTTTCATGAGGGAAAAACTAGCAAATACATTTGAAATAAGAAAACCTGCGAGACAGGGATGTCTTTTGTCGCCGCTAATATTTTTACAGGCAAAAGACTGGATGAAGAGGACAGCAATGCTTGACAACGGAGAAAATAAATTGGTGATATTAATTATTTTGATACCAAACAGTTGGTACTTTAACTCCTTGAATCTTAATTATCTGAGCTTACATTTTTTTTTTTTTAATTTTAAAAGTTCGCACTTGGGTTTTGAGAAGTTCAACAGGGACACAATGAGACAGAATTTGTTCCATTAATGAATCAGATACACAACTGTAAGCGCATGTGACATTCTTGTTGCCCTCTATCACACACGCATATGATATTCTTGTTGCCCTCTATCACACACGCATGTGATATTCTTGTTGCCCTCTATCACACACGCATGTGATATTCTTGTTGCCCTCTATCACACACGCATGTGATATTCTTGTTGCCCTCTATCACACACGCATGTGATATTCTTGTTGACCACACGCATGTGATATTTTTGTTGCCCTCTATAACACACGCATGTGATATTCTTGTTGCCCTCTATCACACACGCATGTGATATTCTTGTTGCCCTCTATCACACACGCATGTGATATTCTTGTTGCCCTCTATCACACACGCATGTGATATTCGTGTTGCCCTCTATCACACACGCATGTGATATTTTTGTTGCCCTCACGCATGAGATATTCTTGTTGCCCTCTATCACACACGCATGTGATATTCTTGTTGCCCTCTATCACACACGCATGTGATATTCTTGTTGCCCTCTATCACACACGCATGTGATATTCTTGTTGCCCTCACGCATGTGATATTCTTGTTGCACACACGCATGTGATATTCTTGTTGCCCTCACGCATGTGATATTCTTTGTGCCCTCTATCACACACGCATGTGATATTCTTGTTTCCCTCTATCACACACGCATGTGATATTCTTGTTGCCCTCTATCACACACGCATGTGATATTCTTGTTGCCCACACGCATGTGATATTCTTGTTGCCCTCTATCACACACGCATGTGATATTCTTGTTGCCCTCTATCACACACGCATGTGATATTCTTGTTGCCCTCTATCACACACGCATGTGATATTCTTGTTGCCCTCTATCACACACGCATGTGATATTCTTGTTGCCCACACGCATGTGATATTCTTGTTGCCCTCTATCACACACGCATGTGATATTTTTGTTGCCCTCACGCATGTGATATTCTTGTTGCCCTCTATCACACACGCATGTGATATTCTTTTGCCCTCACGCATGTGATATTCTTGTTGCACACACGCATGTGATATTCTTGTTGCACTCACGCATGTGATATTCTTGTTGCCCTCACGCATGTGATATTCTTGTTGCCCTCACGCATGTGGTATTCTTGTTGCACACACGCATGTGATATTCTTGTTGCACACACGCATGTGATATTCTTGTTGCCCTCTATCACACACGCATGTGATATTCTTGTTGCCCTCTATCACACACGCATGTGATATTCTTGTTGCCCTCTATCACACACGCATGTGATATTCTTGTTGCCCTCTATCACACACGCATGTGATATACTTGTTGCCCTCTATCACACACGCATGTGATATTCTTGTTGCCCTCTATCACACACGCATGTGATATTCTTGTTGCCCACACGCATGTGATATTCTTGTTGCCCTCTATCACACACGCATGTGATATTCTTGTTGCCCTCACGCATGTGATATTCTTGTTGCCCTCTATCACACACGCATGTGATATTCTTTTGCCCTCACGCATGTGATATTCTTGTTGCACACACGCATGTGATATTCTTGTTGCACTCACGCATGTGATATTCTTGTTGCCCTCACGCATGTGATATTCTTGTTGCCCTCACGCATGTGGTATTCTTGTTGCACACACGCATGTGATATTCTTGTTGCACACACGCATGTGATATTCTTGTTGCCCTCTATCACACACGCATGTGATATTCTTGTTGCCCTCTATCACACACGCATGTGATATTCTTGTTGCCCTCTATCACACACGCATGTGATATTCTTGTTGCCCTCTATCACACACGCATGTGATATTCTTGTTGCCCTCTATCACACACGCATGTGATATTCTTGTTGCCCTCTATCACACACGCATGTGATATTCTTGTTGCCCTCACGCATGTGATATTCTTGTTGCCCTCTATCACACACGCATGTGATATTCTTGTTGCCCTCTATCACACACGCATGGGATATTCTTTTGCCCTCACGCATGTGATATTCTTGTTGCACACACGCATGTGATATTCTTGTTGCACTCACGCATGTGATATTCTTGTTGCCCTCACGCATGTGATATTCTTGTTGCCCTCACGCATGTGGTATTCTTGTTGCCCTCACGCATGTGATATTCTTGTTGCCCTCACGCATGTGATATTCTTGTTGCACACACGCATGTGATATTCTTGTTGCACACACGCATGTGATATTCTTGTTGCCCTCTATCACACACGCATGTGATATTCTTGTTGCTCTCACGCATGTGATATTCTTGTTGCCCTCACGCATGTGATATTCTTGTTGCACACACGCATGTGATATTCTTGTTGCACACACGCATGTGATATTCTTGTTGCCCTCTATCACACACGCATGTGATATTCTTGTTGCCCTCTATCACACACGCATGTGATATTCTTGTTGCCCTCTATCACACACGCATGTGATATTCTTGTTGCCCTCTATCACACACGCATGTGATATTCTTGTTGCCCTCTATCACACACGCATGTGATATTCTTGTTGCCCTCACGCATGTGATATTCTTGTTGCCCTCTATCACACACGCATGTGATATTCTTGTTGCCCTCTATCACACACGCATGTGATATTCTTTTGCCCTCACGCATGTGATATTCTTGTTGCACACACGCATGTGATATTCTTGTTGCACTCACGCATGTGATATTCTTGTTGCCCTCACGCATGTGATATTCTTGTTGCCCTCACGCATGTGGTATTCTTGTTGCCCTCACGCATGTGATATTCTTGTTGCCCTCTATCACACACGCATGTGATATTCTTGTTGCCCTCACGCATGTGATATTCTTGTTGCCCTCTATCACACACGCATGTGATATTCTTGTTGCTTTCTATCACACACGCATGTGATATTCTTGTTGCCCTCTATCACACACGCATGTGATATTCTTGTTGCCCTCTATCACACACGCATGTGATATTCTTGTTGCCCTCTATCACACACGCATGTGATATTCTTGTTGCCCTCACGCATGTGATATTCTTGTTGCCCTCTATCACACACGCATGTGATATTCTTGTTGCCCTCTATCACTCACGCATGTGATATTCTTTTGCCCTCACGCATGTGATATTCTTGTTGCACACACGCATGCGATATTCTTGTTGCACTCACGCATGTGATATTCTTGTTGCCCTCACGCATGTGATATTCTTGTTGCCCTCACGCATGTGGTATTCTTGTTGCCCTCACGCATGTGATATTCTTGTTGCCCTCTATCACACACGCATGTGATATTCTTGTTGCACACACGCATGTGATATTCTTGTTGCCATCTATCACACACGCATGTGATATTCTTGTTGCCCTCTATCACACACGCATGTGATATTCTTGTTGCCCTCTATCACACACGCATGTGATATTCTTGTTGCCCTCTATCACACATACATGTGATATTCTTGTTGCCCACACGCATGTGATATTCTTGTTGCCCTCTATCACACACGCATGTGATATTCTTGTTGCCCTCTATCACACACGCATGTGATGTTCTTGTTGCCCACACGCATGTGTGTGATAGAGGGCAACAAGCATGTCATATGAGCTTTGAAACACAAAGAAGCGTGTGGTGAAATTTTGTGCTGTAAAAGAGTTACAGACATTCTACAGCCACGTGGTATGAGTGCTGGGCCACAAACTTGTTATATCCACAACGCTGTTTGAGAAATGTCACAGCTGATAGTAATGGTGACGATGGTCGTCTTCATCACTCTTTTTTTTTTTTTCACATGTCACAATGGCTCGTGGCTTCCAGCTCCCCCAAGTATCAAATGTTTACCAGAAGGTGGCCAGAGAAGTTAGATCCGTCAGTGGGATGTTTATTACTTCACCTATCGGGAACTATTAGGCATATCAAAATAGTGCTCTAGCGTGTATCATCCCCTCCCCCAGCCCCTTTTGTGTGTGTGTGTGTGTGTCCTAACCCAACAAACAAAAACTGGATAACAGAACGCTGTTTCACTTTGGTGCGTGTCAAAAGTGGGGTGGTCATCTTCAAACCGTCATTATGACGTAACATCTATATCGATAAGTTACAAGACAATGTCATGAGTTTTGCCAATTCTATGACACTTTAAAAGTTATTTTTTGAAACCGTTGGGTATGATTCATATCCATTAAACCATCACTGTTAAAACATCAAGTCGTTACCTGATCTTTCAAACCAATTTTTTTGTTTTTTTTGTTTTTTGTTTTTTTTGTACGTGTACTTTAAAAGACAGGCTTCTGTCATAAGCTATTTTCCGATATTTAGGTTAATTCTTTCTCTTGATATGATTGCGACGATGTTCAGGATCTCGTCCCTAACACTTCTATTATTTCATGAAAACCACAGCATTCAGCTGTATGTGGGTTCCTATTCTCTCGCGCCACTTGCCCACCTTATCTACAGCTAAATGCAGTTATCTTACTTCTGACAGTACCTCTGCCGTTTGATGTCACTAGAATCAACATAGCTTATTCACATTTACATTTAAGACACAAATACACAGCATTCTTAAGATATACAAAGACTGAACTGTTATTTTATGGCACCATTTATAAATGTGCATGGCGACTAATGATTCCACTGCTGTGTAGCAGTGTGATAATGAATACTTTTCTATAATAAGAGTATAACTGCAATTCTATGAGTAATAGTATTTTCATGGCTAAATTTAATTATATCGATAATAGTATTTTCATGGGTAATAGTAATCCTGTTATTAACAATAATCTCATCGGTTGTTTTTTAACCATTAGTAATTATGCAGTCAAGAGATGTATTAATGTTTAACCCTTTAGTAGCGAAAAGATGGCCGTTTTATAGGCACTTATAAGAATGCATGTGTATTGTCTATAGGTGGGTTTATTTTGCTGGATGGGGAGAACTTCGACATTCTAGAAAACTGGGAAAAAAGCCACATCAGCATAGGCTACGACTACTGGTACCAGCCAAGGTACAACGTCATGATCAGCACAGAATGGGGTCCCCCTCGCGTCTGGAGAAGTGGGTTTAACATCCAACATGTTGCAGAAGGTATGTTAACTTCATTTTGTTGCAAGTAAATTCACAGTGGAACTCCAATATTCGTCATTAATCTGTTCTTGGTCAAAGAAAAAAATAATAAAGGACTAATATCAAACGAGTTTATCACTTAGGAATTACAGAAATCATTTTATCTGTTCCTAGCCCGAACTGTCTATATATTCTTTAGCAACAACAAAATTTCACTTTAATATCGGTCTCGGAAATCATTGCAAATACATTTTAATAACATATTGACCACTGTACTTATTATCACTTTATAACTGTTATAAATTTACTCGTCCTGATGACTAAATTATACTGTAGACCTATATAAATACAATTTTTAAAATATCTTTATCTTTTAGATGAAAAAAGCAATGACTGTTGTTTGGAAGGGCAGTCACATTCCATTATAACATCAGCTAATGTAACTTTTTTATAACTGATGGCAACCTTGTTCCGGAACTTCGCTATGCAGATGACACAGTCCTCCTTTGGAACTATGTCAAGGGAATAGAACATTTAATCATGTCTTCTGAAACACAGCGAAGATCAACATCTTTTTTAAATTTAAAGAAAACGAAAATAATGTCCACAGACAAAACTGGCCGTCACCCAAAAATAACAATAAATAAGGGAGAAATTGAAAATGTCACAAACTTCGAATATCTAGGCTCAATAATAAATAGCAATGAAGACTGTTTGACAGAAATCAAAAGGAGTGTGACAATAGGAATGCAAAGATTAAACAACATTTAAAGTCTATGGTTAAGGAAAAAAACTAAATTACAATTTTGAGAGCATGCATCTTTTGTGTAGCAACATATGGATGTGAGTCGTGGAGTATCTCCCAGTCCTAAGAAATAAAATATGGGCTTTTGAGCTGAAAAGATAAAGAAAGATACTCAGAATACCATGGGCAAAGAAGAGAAGAAATACTGGCATTCTAAAAGATCTGAACGTCAAGGAAGATTGGCCAATAAACAGCGACTTGTCTCGGAAGCTGAAATATTTTGGTCATATCAAGTGTCATAGCGGATTGGGAAAAATATAGCAGAAGGCATGGCACCAGGTAGGAAGAGCTGGGGCTGACCGACACGAAGATGGACACAGGATATGACTCCTTGAATACCAAAGTACAACAAGCAGGGAAGACTGAGTTTCTTCCATACCGACTGCGATGAGAGCGACGTTCTGCAAAAAACCTTCTACATGATAATGAATGTAACTTCTGGTCGTTGATGTCCTTACGATTCACCAGCATTTCCAGACTGTTCACCGGCACTAGTTTGTGTCCGAAAGTGTCCAAACACAAGAATGGATACGCTGATTACCAAAAGCGGTTTGTCGGTACTCCAGGTTAGTTGCGTGTCCTTTACAGGACGTTGAAAAACCAACCCCAACTGCCCCTGGCTATTGTGTAGTTTTTCTAGGCAAATTTACGTCCAGTAGTTTGCCATTGCTTTTTGGACGGTGGGCTTTTTTATACCAGTGTCGAAACCAACGCAAGGCGCATGACCCGCAGCTGGGATCGAACCCGGCATCCCGGCATTACGAAGCGTTATCATCGACTTAGCCACAGAGCAGACTTGTGGGTACTATTGCTCATTAAAAGCTGCATTTTTGTGCACGTGGACAGACACTCCTTAATTTCAAAAGTTAGAACCGGCCTATAATTCCCCTCCCCCTTTTTTTCGACTATGTGTTGTCAACGTTGACTTTCTCCTTAGCAAGCCATGTCCTAATTAGATCTTTTGTTTTGATGTCGTTGGTACTTTATCTTCCTCTAATACGGCATTAAGATAGGCGCCATAGCCATTACCAAACATGATGGTCAGTCCAGAATTGGAAGAAGATCATTCTTTATCCAGTGCCTGGAAATGTGTCCATTCGTTTCAGTGTGGTAGTCCCTACCATCCGTACTTGTTGGCTGGAAAATAAGTCCAGCATCATAGATGGATAAGGCCTTTTTTACTGCTTACTGCATAAGCAAGTATATGCGCTGGCCTTTGCTGCTTAGAATGTTCCTTTACGGTTCACCGTTTACTTATTGTTTTTCTTTAGCATAGGTATGGTGGGCATTAACCCAGGATTCATTCAAATATACAAAAACATAGCATTGTCTCCGTTGCTCGCGGTTCTGCCTCAGATATTTTCTTCGACTAGCAATCAAACGTGGCTCTTTTACAAATACTATTCCTTCCACCTACAGTTTTCCTGGAAGTGAATTCGGTGGCTCTTACAATTTTGCACAGACTCCTTTCTGAAATGTCAATGTTAATTTCAGTTTTCAGAGAGCAACAAGTTGATTTGTCCTCTAACATTTGTAAGATCTCACGTCTAATGACATCTATATTAAAGTTGTCATCAATTTTCCTTTTCCTTTCTTGCTTGACATGAGCGTGCTCTGTGTCCTATCTAATCCAATGGTTAAACGATGCTCTATCCAGACCAAGCGCCAATCGTGTTCGTTTCTCGGGGTCATGAATATCACAATATAAATTATCTGTCTTCGATTCCCTGAGGAAGTGCTGGTACAGTAAAACGGTAACCTTCTGCATCGTTTTTAAATGTGCGGTTCTTTCGTAATATCCTACCCCAGATGACGTCACAGGACAGTCCAATAAGACTGGGTTTCCCAGCTGTCTGATGCTTTTAACGACTCTTAAACATCTAAAACTGGACCTAACCCCAATCCACCTACGTCCCACGAGAGAGTGAATCCTAGGTCTCACGACTGCATGCAGCCTAGGTCCCACGATTGCATGCAGCCTAGGTCCCACGACTGCATGCAGCCTAGGTCCCACGACTGCATACAGCCTGAAATATTAGAAAGTCCTGTGACTTGTGGATTTCTCCTGTTTAGCGTAGGATATTGAGAAAGCACCTAATTTGCATTTCAAATTCATGTGGAATTTGATGTCTATATGACACAATAACTGTACACTAATTTGTGGATGCGCCTTTGACTAAACAACCTTAACCGACATCTTATTTTGCCTTCCGGTCACTAAAACCCGCGACTTTGCAAGAGAAAATCATGAAATTGTGTAGGTTTTCTTTGACTCCCTGTTGAACCAGTCAGAATCATAATTACTTCCTAAAATTAATGAAAGTAAACATTCCAAAAGTCTAACAAGACGGTTTCATGATAAAAATATATATCGTAAAAAAGTAAATGTATCTGTATGCATTAAGCAAACACTGCGTTTTCTAGGTTTAAAAAAAAAAGGAGGTCTATACAGTGAGTTTATCATTTTCCAATTATGAATTTAGAAACTGCTGTGAAACTCACCAAGGAGAGCAATATTGACTAACAAGCAAATTAGATTGGCGGGAAACGTCATAAAATAACCTGATAGACTAGTAATTTGCAATTATGTTTTTTAAAAGTAAACCAGTTTCAGCTAAATATTCCGGAACTGATATTTATGTTTGTTTTTAGGAATGTATGGTCACAGTCTGCATATCTGGGATTGGTCTACACATAAGGAGATTCAAACAATTGATCTGGGTACAGAAGGCGCTATTCCCCTTGAGATAAGATTTCTGCACGACCCGGATGAATCGACAGGTTATGTTGGCTGCACTCTGAGCTCGGCTATTTTTAGATTCTTTAGGACTGCAGTAAGTGAAGTTGTGTAACCAACACGGACAGGCCATTTACCGTTTCTTCTTAGGTTAGACATTAGTGGCCTGTGGAAAACTGTTCTAATTTGTGAATTAACGGGACTTTAGACAGGTGTGAATTAGTACATTGTCGTACTCAGAAGATTCTGACACACAATAAGATATCTCAGGGGTCAGTGCTGTCGCCTTTTTCATTTAATATACGTGTAACTGGAAAAAAATACTTATTGAGAATATGGGATTGGGATGCACGCTGTCCTGTGCTGATGATGTACTGACGTAAAAATAGGGCAGACAAAGAGGAGACAGCTAAAGCACTGCAACAGGATCTTGACAAATTGACCAGATGGTGTGAGGAGTCAAGGGTTATATTAAACCCAGCTAAGGATACAGTGACATGGTTCTCAAAAAAACAGAGCTGTCAAGATGCCTACGCCCATTGTCAAGTATGGGTGAAGATGATATGGAAAGGTCATCTTACTTTGAATATCTTAGTATCCACTTTGATAGATGTATTTCCTTGTGATTATAAAAGTTAATAAAAGCCTGGCAGCTAAAATGCAACAAAGACTGATGCTCAAACTGACTACTAAAGACTTGGCCCCCTCACAATCAGCAGACGTCAGATAGAAAGATGAGACATGCAAAATAAAGCCATGAGACCAATCATCGGGTAACAGTAGAACTATGTCACGCTATGCAATACATCCTCAATATGCCAGACATGGTCTCTAGTCTCCAGATGGCCAAGGCAGGCGTACTTGGGTGTTGCTGATGACTTTTAAAAAATACCCTCTCTACAACTTCCTACGGGTGAACAACGGTAAGCGCCTAAAGAGGGGCGGTCTTGGGTGGCAAAAGCAGAGAATACAATTAGCCAGATGTTAGGCTCGTTGCTGAATTGATAGAAACAGCTGCACACACTGTGATATGCCGCGGTGAAATGAAATGAAAGAGCCGACCGTTGTTTAGTGAAGGAAAAAGTATGGACAGGACAGACATATTGAATGCCCTGCGTTCCAGAACGTTAAGATAAAGAAATAAGAGTCGATAACCCACTTATTAGGAAACTGTATTAAACGAGGACAAGCGTGCAGAAATAGGCTGCAGGGCAACGAAAGACGATATACCAACATCTGATGAGTACGCTGCCCAAGGGGCTGAGGAACGGAGCACGAATGAATCGTACCGATGTGTGTTAAAATGTCAATTCCAACATCATAACACTCTAAGCAAACAAGTAAAACAGGAGCGATTGGAAAAACTATCGCAGTATTTTCCATGTTAAATGCCCGCATAATTCTGAAGAGACTGCAGATTCAAGTGGACAATCACAGAGTGGGTTCGGAGCCCACAAATCAATAGCAGATATTAACTTCTCCATCAGCCAGCTTACAAGTACATTGAGCAACAGAACTCACTGTTTATAACCTTCCTAGATCTCAGTAGGGCTTTCAATTATGTTATCAGAGATGGCCTGTTTAGGATCTTTGTTAAATACGGATGCCAACCCCCTCCCCCCACCCCCACCCCCTTTTCCCCCTTTTCCCCCCATACATCGGAGCCTTAATGAATCTTTTACAAGAATATTAAGATGTCCTTCCAGCTCGTAAAGCTCGCAAAGCAGCGTTGCGTTCTAGCTCCCACATTGTTTGGTACCTTCTTTACTGCAGTGCTTTAGCGTGCTTTTGGAGCAACGATCGAGGGACGGGATATATCTCTGTACGAGGTCATGCGGCAATCTTTTCAATATGTTTAGGCTTCGTGCAAGGACTAAGGTGAAGAGAAGATGCTTCAGAGACTTTCTATTTGCGGATAATGTAGCCATTCCTGCATATACCGAAAAGGATTTGCAGTTTCGCATAAATCGCTTTGCAAATCTATGCAAGGAATTTGAACTCACCATCAGTCTCAACAAACGTTATTGGTGAGGATAGATGTGGTAAACTCAACATGCATTTGCGTTTACAACATTAGGCTGTTGTTTGTACATGCGTTTAAATATCTAGGATCTCGAATCGCAGACGATTTCACTCTAGAAGCAGACCTAAGCAGACAAACAGGAAAGGTTTTTGCTATGCTTTCCAAGATCACAACCAAAAGATTACTAATAGAACCAAAATTAAAGTACTGTAGATAAAGCTCGCGTTCTGAGCTCGCGTTTTACAGCTGTAAAAATCGGACTCTGCTAAAAAAAAAAAAAAAAAACTAAGTACTTTCCACAGGCGCTGTAAAAAAAAAACCCACCTTTTAAAAAAAAAATGTCATGGCGTGATTTCAACCTTAACGAAGGTGTACTCAAAGGAGCAGGAATGCCAGCAATGTACTTGCTTCTACTGTTTCAGCTGCAGCAGATGCATGCGCTGGTTGAGAAATGTATTTTGCACGGAGGAAGGTCACATTCCAACTAGTGGAAGATCTGCAGGAAGGCCAAGAGTGCGCTATTAGGACACATACAATCTCGACCTGAAAGACACTAACATTGACACAGACACTTGGGAGAGATCAGATGTAGATCGACTCCTATAAAGGCAGATAATGAAAGAGGATATGGCAGTTTGCAAGAGACCAAACGCAGCAAGCTATGGAGGAGATGTCTGAACGTCAGCGTCAGAATAATATATCAATGTTTTTATGTGGTCTGTGTGGCAGACTGCCATTCCCGCATTGGACTTTACAGTCATAGCAAACGCTGTTAAAAAAATCAGTGGCACAACTCCATGATCCCTAGGGACTGACGGTTGCCTACTAGTACTGTTGACTGGCTACAGAGCCGCGATGACTAAAGCAGTTCAACGTTCATTCTCGCGCCCGGCTCTCTGGCGTAGTTGGCTAAACCGGATTGCGCGGAGACCGGGTGACGAACTCCTTGTGGTCCGGGTTCAATCCCGGGGGTGGGCAGGAAAGCCACATTTTCTCCCAGATTTACGGTATTTACAATGGAATCAAGGCCGAAAGGTTGCGATATCCATAATACCGAGCATAAGGGTTAACAACTCATAGCTTCTGGATACTAAAACAAACAACCTTCATTCTACCCCTGGCCACTTTACTGCTCCTTACAGCTAGGGCTCTTTATGTGTACACAACCAGGCACGCACAAAATATAACGTTTACAAAATGAAAATACTTTACGAAAAACTTTACAAAGACTTGTGAAAGTTTAATTAGTATACATATGTTGTCCAGTGTAAGTAGTGTGAGAAAACCTTTCATCAGCAGTAGAAATAATTTATTATCTGGAATAAGGAAAAAAAAAGTTCTTTTTACGATTTCCAGCCGGGCTAAACACTAGCTGACCTTTCATTTATGCTTGCTCAGACTGGTCTACTTGACAGGGGCGTCGTATCCGGTGCTATCACTGGCGAATGACGCGATATCTAGAACTGGCCCCAACCGCCAACTCTCCTACCCCACCTCCTACCTGTCAACCTCAGCTTATGTCCCACGAGAGAGTGCAGCGTTCGACCCGTGGAAGCAACGCTTTTCTGCTTCCGAGTGAAAACGCAATATCGGTGGCCGCTGCTCAGGCAACAACGATTAACACGCAAAGCAGAAAACTATGAGAAGAAAACAGTATACTGTGACACCCCTCTAACGTAGACAAGCTGAGAAAGCAAAAATGAAACGTCAGCTAGTGTGTACTTCGTGAATAGAACCGAGAAAAATGACTATACAAAGATGATCGAGTTATTTAGAAAGTAAACGAAACAATTTGCTGTTTATTTCTTGTTATAGAAAGGAGACTGGGAAGCAGAGAAAGTTATTCAAGTGCCCCCAAAGAAAGTAGAAGGTTGGGCCATGCCTGATATGCCAGGTTGGTTAAATATAGTTCGACTATGAGTGAAATCAAACTACAGTAATTACAGCTGCCGCATTAAATATTTTGCTCATTTGTTTTTGTAAAACATTCGACTATTTATTAAACTTAGTAAACACTCATATGATATCAATTTTAAAAATAACTTGTTTATTTTATTTATTATACTCATTCTCAGGTAAATTAAATTAGTTGTGTATCCTGTACAGGACGTTGCAGAACCAACACCTGCATGTTTTGGCTGTTGCGGTTTTCTAGGCAAAATTTTCGTTCAGTAATTTGCCTTTGCTACTGAACCGCCCGCTCTCGGTACCACTGTTGAAACCAACGCAAGACAAACCGTCTGCAGCTGGGATCGAACCCGGCACCTAGGTATTACCTAAGCTACAGACGCTGACTATCCTTAACTAGTGCAGTTATTAACGAGGAGGCTACAGTGAAATCATCATTTCTTTCTTTTTTTCTTTTTTCTTTATTAACCTTTGAGAATCAAACATCACAGCCTATTATACAACTGTGTTTTTTTTTAGAAGTTGGTGGTATGGGCGGGTCGGTGGCGAGGGTATTTTTTAAAGTATACGATAGTGCATTCTGTTTCTTAAACTGTAATGTTATTCAATAGTTATTTATTTTTCTGCTGCAGCCGCATGCGCTGAGCCCTTGGAGCTCTGCATAGCACCGGTTGGAAACCACTGCGATACTGTGTAGGAATTTTACAAGATCTGAACGTTACAGAAAACTGGCTTATAAACAGTATGTCTTGAAAACTTAAATTCATGTATATATAAAGACGACATGGTCATCAGAATTCCTAGTCCGCTACATATCGTGTTGAATGGTATCTGTCTAAAGCAAGTTACGTAATTTAAATATCTAGGAAGTATATTCTCAGAGGATGAAAGAATACACCGAGAAATAGAAACAAGATGCCAACGAGCCAGTGCACTTATATACCGATTTACACTGTTATTAAGACATCCAAACACAGGTATGAGCGCCAAGAAACATCTTATAAACAGCATATTCATGCCAACACTGTGCTACCAGTGCCAGACTTTGACATTTTTAAAAACTAACCTACGTAAAATTAAAATCTCTGAAATTAGATGCCTAAGAAAAGCTGCCAACTTAACCATCCGATGCAGCAAATTTATTGAGAAACAGAAGAACAAATTGTTTGGTCATTTAGTAAGAATGCAGCCAGAACAATACCAGCGCAGGCGCTACACATGAAAGGATCTGAAATGAAAGCAAGAGGCCGTCCTAGGAGAACATGGATTGATGACATAAAAGATATTCCTAACTGACACGGAATAACAGCAGCCATTGCTACCTATCAAACAATAGATCACAAAGTGTTCCTCCCCTTAACGCTTAATACAATGCAATATAGTGAACAGATATTGTTACAATGTTTGCTTCTTAGTGGTCATTTTCAATGTCCAAATGTTTACCAATATGTGTTGGTCATCATCATCATCATCATCATCATCATCATCATCATCATCATCATCATCATCATCATCATCATCATCATCATCAGGTGCCTTGCCGACTGGCATGGGCGATCATGCCTCTTCATAATCTGCGATCACCTGCAGCATGTATCAGTTCGTGTGCCGACACACCTCCATGTCATGCAACAAGACTGTCATGCATCTTCTCTCGTTGTCTTCCTCTATCTCTCCTTCCACATATCTTTCCAGTCGTCACCACATGTTCTATTTTCCCTATTCTCATAACATGGCCGAAAAATGATGGCTGTCTCCTTCTGATGTCTGTGATAAGTTGTCTTCGGGCTCCCGCCACTTTCGAAACCTCTTAGCTGCTCTTTTTGGCTGTCCAAGGTATTCTAAGCATTCTTCTGTAAAACCACATCTCCGAGGCCTCCAGAAATTGTTTGGCCTGCCTACCGATTGTCCAGGTTTCACAGCCATATGTTAAAACTGGATGTATGTAGCAAGCAAGAATTCTTTTTCTAACTCTCAATGACAAGGATATATTGCACAAGATGTTTTTCATTTTATAAAATGCAGTTTTTACCTGTCCTATTCTATTTCTTATCTCAGTTATGCATCTTCCATCTGATGTTATCCATATGCCCAGATACTTAAATTTCTGTACTTGTCCTAAAATAACACAATCAACTTTTATTACACACTTAGGAATAATTCGTTTCTTTGATACCACCATTACTTCTGTCTTCCCATTATTCAAACTGAGCCCCATTCTTCCACTTTTTAACACCACAATGTCTATCATTTCCTGTAGTTCTTTCTGACTTGTTGCTATCAAGACTGTGTCATCAGCATAACGTAAATTGTTTATATTGTGCCCACCAACCACAATTCCAGGCATACCAATTAAAGCTCTCATTATATATTCACTGTATATTGAAAACAAATCAGGTGACAATACATATCCTTGTCGTACGCCCCTCTTTATGCTTTGAAATGTACCTAAACAGTTGTTAATTCTTATAGCTGCTGTTTGCTGCCAATACATATTCTTTATTATTTCTAGATCTTTCCCATCAATGTTTAATTTTTCTAACAGTTTGATTACTCCTTCATGCTTCACACAGTCGAATGCTTTTGTATAGTCTATGAAGCATAAGTACAAATCAGTCTTTACTTCTATAGCTCTTTCTGACAATGTCCGTAGGATGTATATGGCGTTGTTTGTACCTTTTCCTTCTACAAATCCACATTGTTTATCGCTGATTTCTGGTTTAATTTTGTTTTTTAATCTTCTCATAATTATTCTCAGTAAAATCTTAGTCATGTGACTCATAAGACTTATTGTGCGATGGTCTTCACATTTGATAGTGCCTGGTTTCTTAGGCAGAGCTATAAAAATAGATTTTAAGAGGTCATTTGGAATATACCCACTATTATAAATATCATTTAAAAGTTAAGTTATTATTTCAATTCCAAAATCTCCCAGTGCTTCGATTTCTTCCAGTGAGATGTTGTCTGGCCCGGGTGCTTTTCCTTTCTTCATATGGTGGACCATCATTGTTGGTCTGCAGTTCTACATCTGGTCTATTATCATCATACAATTTCCCTATATACTCTGTCCATCTGTTAATTATATTACTATGTCCCATTAATAAGTCACCATCTTTTGATTTCAAACATCCAGTGCTGTTACGTGTCATCTTTCCTGTTAACATATTTATCTGTTGGTACATGGAATGTGAGTCTTTCCTGTTGTTTTCCCTAATCTCTGTATACAAATGATCCAGCCAGGCTTCTTTGGCCATTTGCCATTTGTTCACTATTTCTTTTTGTATTCTGTGGTATTCTTCTTTATCATTCTTTTTCTTCCTTTTTTCATCCCTCAACTGCAGAATTTCGGTTGACATCCATTTCTTTTTTGCAACTGTATGGGTTGGTGGGATTGTCTCTTTAGATTTCTGCTGAATTGGCTCAACATATCCCACTGTTCATCAATAGTCTGTATAATTTCCATTGTATTATACTGGTTTTGTACAGTGACATTGTACTGTTCCTTAATTTCTCTATCCGTTCTAAGAATTCATAAATTTAACTTGATGTTCTGTGGTGTTTTTCTAATGTTCTTTAGTTTTATTCTAAGTTTTTTCCATTGTTGGTCAAGGGGAAGAATAACTTTTTCCAAGGAAAATAAACTGTACACTTTTAATATAAAATTGAGTTGATGGTTACGCTATTATTTTTTAATCATCTTGTTATCCCTTTGTGGGATGCAATTTTTCGTTATTTGAAGCCCTACTCTGGCTCTTGACAGGTTCAGCAATGTAGCCCAGCCATAAATATGGTCTAATGGCTGAACGCGGTTTCCGTGACCTCTCCACGGGTGATTCAAATCCACGTGGTGGCACTTTGTGTCATCTGGTGTTTATCGCTTGTGTGATGTCCTAGTGGGGTAGAAACTCAGTCAGTCAATCAGGAAGCGGCACAAAAATTATGGTACACTATAACTAGCTTAGGACGGAGAGAGGCAAAAATGGTCTGATACGCAAGTTGGAGATTGCAGAAACACGCTTTTCATCTGCATTGACACCATTGCAAGTTGTCTAGGTAAGAAAACTTAGATGTTTGTATCTAATTGTGGAAAAATATTGCAAGGATGTGTCAGGAGGTTAACATGAATTCATATTGCATATCGCCAGTCACGCCCGGCTCGTTAAGGCAGTTGGCTAAACCGGCTGAGTGGCGACCGGGTAACAAACTCCTTGTAGTCCGGGTTCGCTCCCGGTGGTAGGCAGGCAAGTCACATATTTCCCAGATTTACGGTACCTATTATGGAATCAAGGGGGGTTGGTTGCGATATCCACAGTACCAAGCCAAAGGGTTTACAACTCTTGGTTTCTGATCTTCTGATCTAAAAAAAGGGGGTTCATAAATTATTCTAAACACAGGAGAGTGTTTACCTAATATGTCATATTGTTGCAATTGGTATTCTTGTACTTATGCTATGATCCAAGGTTCAGTGTGCATGTATATAATTTAATGAATGTATTTATAAGAAAAATGTCTGGCCTATCAAGTCTTAAATGAGCTGTGCTGTAGCTGGTCACTACATGTCTGCAGACAGATTCATATTCTCATTCAGTCTGTATACCTGAAGTTAGGGGATAATCCTAGTGCTTATGCCTCAGATTCATGTCAGGATTCCATACATAGGGGTAGGACATGATACAACCCATCCTGATACTGTGAGAGAACACATGTTGGGGGTGACCGCCTGTATGTAACTCTTATCTCATGTGGAATGGGGGTTTTTAAGGCGAATTGGGTTTCGGACTCGTGGCAATCCTCATCTCCATATGCTCCTTTGGATAGAACCTCATCCATCATTCGAAACAAGACGGTTTGCGTAGAATTGGTGAAGTATTTTGTTGTGAATTGCCACCGGAGGATTCAGATTTATATGATATCGTAAAAAAGTGTCAAACTCATCATCATACATACACATGTAGAAAGAATAATTCACACTGCAGATTCGCTTTTCCTCGTCCAGACTGTGCTGACACTCGAATTGTTGCTCATTCATCAGATGACTTTATTCGTAACAGGGGACGCATATGTTTGTTGAACTCTAGATATAAATAATTCCTAATGTTCTTCTTCTTCTTCTTCACTTCCTCTTTTACCGCTGTGGGTGTCGAGGGATATATAAGGTTCTATTTCTGGCTTTTCTGGCCGCCTCGACCATAGGCACATCGTGCTGTTGTAGAGCTTATCTGATGTTATCCTTCCATATTGTTCTTGGTCTACCTCTTGCTCTACGTCCTTCTTCTCTTTCCATGTATTAATAATTACAATCCAATTCTAATTAAGATATGGAAAGGAAATACTGGTATACAGCCATGTGGTTTGAGTGAAGATATAGCCTATCACATAGGGAAGTATCTGTCCAAAGCTGAACCAACAGACTGAGACCAGGTATTGCACAGGCAATCATCCAAACACAGCATGAGGATATTGATACATCTCGCAAGCTATTTAGTATATGTATGAGGATATTGCAAAAAAGACAAGTATCGGCATGTTAATGTGTGTTTCGATTGTGTCATCTTTATTTACGACACAGTTCTAGGAAGTGTGTATTCCTAAATACACGGAAGCTGTTATCAGCGCTACAAAGTTTTGAAATTTGATGCGTCAGGACGAGAAAATAGATATTGTGCCAACATCTTTGAACGATATGAGAAACTACCTACTCATCATGACATTTATAACTCCGAGAGCATGAAATTACTAGAATTTGCTATGCAATTTGAACCATATTATAGTTACGGACAAGATGCCATTAACGATTCAGTTGACAATTATGAAACTAACAAGTTATGTTACTAGAAATTGATTCATTACGCTAACTGACAGGAGCAAAATGTCAATCAGACAGAAACCAGCCGTAAGCGAGTGCATTACTTTAAATTATCGGATGATCCAGAGAACTACTACTACAGTATGCTTCTGCAATATTTGCCATTTCGTCATGAAAGTGATTTAATTTGTGACCATACGAATGCACAAGAGACATTTATGAATCAAGAGGACCAGATGAGACAAATAAAGGAGCACATGCAATTATTTAGTAAACGTGATCAACAGCTTGAGACTTCACTTAACCAAGTACACGCATTTGAGTTACTTAATCGCTATCCTAACCCTCTGAAAACTGATGACGTCGACGACGTCATACCTGATAGACCTTTGACTGGTGATCAATTTCAGTGCGCACAAAAAGCAATGAATGCAGTACAACAGGAGGTATTCAATTTTGTGACTCAGAATGTTAAAGCACAATAACTGACTGGGAGTACAGACAGACCTAGATTATTTATAACCAGAAATGCAGGAACAGGAAAAAGTTTTATGTTACTCCTTTTTAAGAGCCAGAAAAATCGATGTGATCGTAAGGTTGTTTGTTACACAGGTGTCTGCGTTAATTGGAGTAGCAGCGAAGCTGATTGGGGGGGGGGGGGCGGGGTGGGGGGGGGGGGTTCCATATTGCATAACACTTTGAGGTTCCATATTGCATAACACTTTGAGGTTCCATATTGCATAACACTTTGAGGTTACCAGTCCAGAAGGATGGCATACTTATACACATGCCGCTGCTGACTGGAACTTACTTACAACATTTACGGTTACAGTGGAGAGATATGCAGTTAATTTTCATAGACGAAATTTCAATGATATCATATAAAAGGTTATGTAAGATTGATTCAAGACTACGACAGTTGAAGAATTGTTGTGACCTTTTGGGGGGTATTAATGTACTATTATCTGACGACTTAATGCAACTACCACCGGTTAGAGGACATCAAGTATTCCATCAGCCTCATCACTTAGCACCAGCAACACATTTATGGCTGTTGTTTTCTCTAGAAGAACTCACTGAAAATATGCGACAGCACGGACTGACAACTTTCATTGACATTCCTAATGCTCCGCGGATTGGAGAACTTAGAGCTGAACATATTTCTGAGGTAATGAAACGAGTCAGTACAGAGGATGAAGGCGAGTACTTGATAAAGAGAGCTTTACGAATCGATCCTACAAATGATCAAGTGTTGACACATAATCAAAGAGTTCTGACTCACTTCAGAGGTACATGTATTAGGTTGTATAAAATACAATCTCAATATCAGTTGGTTAATGCAACACGAAATACCGATAATATTTTAGCTGCATGATATCATTCCTACTGATGTTAATAAGACTGGAGGTCTGCCAAGGGAGTTTGACATTGTTGTTGGATCAAAGATAATTCTAAGATCTAACACTGATGTTAGCAAGGGACTTGTCAATGGAGCTATTTTGTTTATAACAGACATCATATGGTCACACTTTCGCCATGATCAGATGTATGACACGGACTTGCCGTATGTTCCTATAGAGTTTGGTGACACTGGATGACACATTATTAAGCCAAAATTGGGACAGTTTCCAGCTAAATACAGCTTTAGTACTGTTGAGAGATGGTTGCTTCCCATAGTTTTATTGTGTGCTAGAACGGTATACAAAATGCAAGAGGCCACTGTAGATTATGTTGTATTCTATCTAGGAAGCAAACTGTTTGCAGACGGTCAAGCATATGTTGCTCTTAGCAGAGTAACATTCTTGGAAGAGCTTAAAATTGAGGAGCTTGACAGCACAAAGCTGGCTGGGAAAACACCGTGTAACAATGATGCTTTAGCAGAGATGGAGTGAATGCGAGCACAGTGTCCAAGATAGTCTATACACACAGAACCCTCGGTTATCAGCTGCCTTCCCTTTGTAGTAATTTAGTGTCTGAATGAGGGGGGACAACATACCTCAGTTTCCGGAACAGGCACTCAGTTTCTGAAACAGCCATTTCATACACAAAGTATTTATGCACAGCGATTATGACGACAGGACATCTTGCTGTCAGTGCAGATCCTAGCTATCAAGTTTATATGTTCTTTCATAATTTGCTTTGACAATGCTGCTGCTAACCTGCTATGATTGGTGGTCTCATTGATGGAGGACTGCCAATTTATGCCAGTGGATGACTGACTGATTGACTCAATCTATGATATAACTACAGCATGGGCAGTTCCGGACGTGGCCCCAGGAGGTATCTGCCTGTTAACACAGCTCTAGGTATCCATGCTGTAGGCACACAGATCATTGCAACTTACATACACATACTGAGAAGAACATTAATATGAGAGGTCAAAAATGCTGGGCTGAACTCAATGTCAGAAACTGAGAGTTGCATGTAATAGAGCGCAGTGGAGGAATCGAATGCGAGCCCTATGTGACGTCAACCTGCACACACAGGATGATGATGTTGACATGACTATTTTTTTAAATTGGATGCTTAGATTTGTAATATGTAATCATTTTTATCTGCGTGTTCCATATTGCATAACACTTTGAGGTTCCATATTGCATAACACTTTGAGGTTCCATATTGCATAACACTTTGAGGTTACCAGTCCAGAAGGATGGCATACTTATACACATGCCGCTGCTGACTGGAACTTACTTACAACATTTACGGTTACAGTGGAGAGATATGCAGTTAATTTTCATAGACGAAATTTCAATGATATCATATAAAAGGTTATGTAAGATTGATTCAAGACTACGACAGTTGAAGAATTGTTGTGACCTTTTGGGGGGTATTAATGTACTATTATCTGACGACTTAATGCAACTACCACCGGTTAGAGGACATCAAGTATTCCATCAGCCTCATCACTTAGCACCAGCAACACATTTATGGCTGTTGTTTTCTCTAGAAGAACTCACTGAAAATATGCGACAGCACGGACTGACAACTTTCATTGACATTCCTAATGCTCCGCGGATTGGAGAACTTAGAGCTGAACATATTTCTGAGGTAATGAAACGAGTCAGTACAGAGGATGAAGGCGAGTACTTGATAAAGAGAGCTTTACGAATCGATCCTACAAATGATCAAGTGTTGACACATAATCAAAGAGTTCTGACTCACTTCAGAGGTACATGTATTAGGTTGTATAAAATACAATCTCAATATCAGTTGGTTAATGCAACACGAAATACCGATAATATTTAGCTGCATGATATCATTCCTACTGATGTTAATAAGACTGGAGGTCTGCCAAGGGAGTTTGACATTGTTGTTGGATCAAAGATAATTCTAAGATCTAACACTGATGTTAGCAAGGGACTTGTCAATGGAGCTATTTTGTTTATAACAGACATCATATGGTCACACTTTCGCCATGATCAGATGTATGACACGGACTTGCCGTATGTTCCTATAGAGTTTGGTGACACTGGATGACACATTATTAAGCCAAAATTGGGACAGTTTCCAGCTAAATACAGCTTTAGTACTGTTGAGAGATGGTTGCTTCCCATAGTTTTATTGTGTGCTAGAACGGTATACAAAATGCAAGAGGCCTCTGTAGATTATGTTGTATTCTATCTAGGAAACAAACTGTTTGCAGACGGTGAAGCATATGTTGCTCTTAGCAGATAACATTCTTAAAAGAGCTTAAAATTGAGGAGCTTGACAGCACAAAGCTGGCTGGGAAAACACCGTGTAACAATGATGCTTTAGCAGAGATGGAGCGAATGCGAGCACAGTGTCCAAGATAGTCTATACACACAGAACCCTCGGTTATCAGCTGCCTTCCCTTTGTGGTAATTAAGTGTCTGAATGAGGGGGGACAACATACCTCAGTTTCCGGAACAGACACTCAGTTTCTGAAACAGCCATTCCATACACAAAGTATTTATGCACAGCGATTATGACGACAGAACATCTTGCTATCAGTGCAGATCCTAGCTATCAAGTTTATATGTTCTTTCATAATTTGCTTTGACAATGCTGCTGCTAACCTGCTATGATTGGTGGTCTCACTGATGGAGGACTGCCAATTTATGCCAGTGGATGACTGACTGATTGACTCAATCTATGATATAACTACAGCATGGGCAGTCCCGGACGTGGCCCCATGAGGTATCTGCCTGTTAACACAGCTCTAGGTATCCACGCTGTAGGCACACAGATCATTGCAACTTACATACACATACTGAGAAGAACATTAATATGAGAGGTCAAAAATGCTGGGCTGAACTCAATGTCAGAAACTGAGAGTTGCATGTAATAGAGCGCAGTGGAGGAATCGAATGCGAGCCCTATGTGACGTCAACCTGCACACACAGGATGATGATGTTGACATGACTATTTTTTTAAATTGGATGCTTAGATTTGTAATATGTAATCATTTTTACTTGACTGCTGTGATGTGTAATATATAATTATTTTTAATTGACTGCTTTGATTGGTAATATGTAATTGTTTTTAATTGACTGCTTTGATTGGTAATATATAATTATTTTTAATTGATTTGTAATATGTAATTTAGACTAAATGTTGAATGTTGAATTAAGAATCGACATCACAGCATTCGGGACACTCTCATAAGCGCTCCGTCCCCATCTTCAGCAGCAAGCAAAGAGTTAAAATTCCGATGGTACCAGTAACAGTCTGATTGTTTATTCGTCTCGCCCCTCCCCCTAGTGTCGAGCGCCGGCCAGATCTCCTTGTAATTCCTCGCAGTGCCATTCTCCTCAGACCGTAATGATCTATTTGTTCCTCGGCACAGTTCACTCGCACCCAAAGGGCCCTAACAACATCCAGCTTGTCATATATCAGTTCACCACGAAGTGGTGCAGAACCGGCCAGTCTATCCGCCTGCTCATTTCCTAACACACCGGCATCACTTGGAGAAAATATCCAAAAATTGCTAACAACCGGGACCTTTGAAGTGATGCTTGCCACTCAGCACGGACCTTTCTCAGCATGCTCTGTGAGTCAGTTACAATAACGACATGTGTGTACAGCTGATTCTCAAGCCAACGAAAGGCAGAAGTGACTACCGCCACTCCATTCTCAAACTGGACGTTGTGATATCATATGCCAGGCTTTGTTGCGCCAAGCGACGTCCATTCGCCTTCGCTATGAACCCCCATGTACTTCGTCTGTCCCTCACAACAGAGCCGTCTGTATATACAATTGCATCACTTGGGCGGGAATTGTCATGAATCATTTGTTGAACTTCTGATTCTGCAGCACCAGCTGGCCAGTCCCTGCACTCACGTCCCAAAGTATTAGAACCCTACACAAGTCTGAAACATGATCGGACACTTTGACCCATTCCTCTTCTCGCCTAAATTTATCAAGTCTGCACACATGTCCAATTGTGTCTTCAGCTTGCGCCATCCAAGACTTTTCTCTTTTCAGTCTGTAACCCTTAGCTTTATCCAGTGCTTCATGCAGGAGGTGCCTTTTGTCCACAGCTACTCTGAGATATGACTAATTCAGACTAAAAAGTGAAAAATAATAATAATAATAATACCACCTGTCTATACTATTAGCTTTTATTATTACTGACTTTGTATTCAATTTACAAGCGCACTAAACAGATATAAAATAACTGATACTATTGGATGTTCAGAAATTGAGAGTTGCTTGTACTAGAGCGGAGTGGAGGAGTCGGAGGCGAGCCCTATGCGACGTCTAACTGCACACACATAATGATGATGTTGACATAAGTTTTTTTTTTTTTTTTTTAGTTGACTGCTTTGATTTGTAATATGTAATTAAGACTAAAAAGTGGATTTAAAAAAAAAAACTTTTAAAAAACTGTTTATACTATAAGCTTTCTATTACTTAGCATGTATACAATTTACAAGTGCACTAAATAGATATAAAATAATTTATACAACAATAAAGTAACGAGACTAATTCCCCCCCCCCCCCCCCCCATATTTTCATTTTTTTTTTTTTTTTTGATTTTTTTGTTTGTTTGTTTGTTAATCAACAGTTGAAGAAATATCAACAGTTGAAGAAATAACCGGTATGTTATTCCAAGTAAGCCCCTGTGCATTGACCCAGCTAGTGGCACGAAACACTGGAAGGACCTCTGTTGTTCTACTGTGTTATAGGCCCTTAAAGTTGATGTTACGGCACTCTGGATGTCATCCGTTCAGTATCGTCAAAGCAGCGTTCTTTCAACTGTAACTTTAACTTTAGGGAGACAAATCTGAGGAAAAGGGTGGATGGTTGAGAGCACACACTTGTGTTGGCGAACAAATCCTGTACAACTATCACCCGGTGAGCCGATGCATTGTCATCAAGAAGGAAAAACTTCCTTGTGTTGAATACTCGGGTGGGACTCAGAGAATCATTTTCAATAAACATTTCAAAATACTTAAATAAACTGTGGCTGTGACAGTCTGTCCCTGTGGAATGAATTCTTTTTGAATAATTCCTTTGCTGTCGTAGAAGCACACCAACATTGTCTTCAGTTCCGACTTTTGAAGACGGATTTTGACGGTGATGGATGATGACTTCCGATGATGAGCACTTTGGCATTTAGTTGTGGGATCATAGCGAAAAATCGCAAAATTTATGTTTCATCCTCTGCAACAATCATATTCAAGAGATGTTTATTTCTGTGACACGTTTTTAATGATGCTTTTTGCGTACTCAACACTCAGATGTTTTGAATCATCTGACAACGAATGTGGTACAAACCGGCAAGCAACGTTTTTCTTGTCCAAATCTTCCACTAACATTTTGTGAATGGTTTCTCTATTAACACCAAATTCGTTTGCTATAATCCTCACAGTCAAACAATTGTCTTCTTGTATCCGTTCTCTGACTTTTGCAGTGAGTTCTCATTACGAACAGAAATCGGGGATCCAGGTCTAGTTGCATTAGTAATCATTTCCACACCACTTTTGAATCGTGAATACACCTGAAAATCTGTGCACGAGATAAACAATTACCCCCATAAACTTGTCGCATCAATTCAACCATCTTAATGGCGCTTTTACTAAATTCTAAACATAATTTAATGTTCGCCTTTTGCTGCATGCTGATTACGCAACAATGCACTTCTGACTACGTCAGCAAAATAGCGGCTTGTTTGTCGTCTGCTTATCGGGCGGCGATAAAAAGTTGCCTGATCATAAATGAATGCTTTGCTTCGTAGGTGGCATTTTTGTCTTGGCCATAATAAAATCAGTCTGATTACTGAACTGTCGGACCTTGCATATGATATGTTGAGCATAATATAACAATGGCGTGTTTTATCTTATTTATATTGTATGTATATCATCAAATAACAGTCTATGGTTGAGCCCCAGCAAGGAGATCAAAATTAGAATTTTGAGAGCATGCATCTTCCCTTTGGCTACAAACGGATGTGAGTCGTGGACTATCTCTCAGTCCTTCAGAAAGAGAATAGGGGCTTTTGAGCTTGAATGTTATAGAAAGATTCTCAGAATACCTTGGACAAAGAAGAGGAGAAATACTGACATCTTGAAAAATCAGAACATCAAGGAAGATTGGCTAATAAACAACATCCTTTCTCGGAAGTTGAAATATTTTGGTCATATCAAGCGCCACGACGGATTGGAAAAAATTATAGCAGAAGGCATGGTACCAGGAAGGAGAAGCAGAGGCCGACCGACACGAAAAAGGGCATAGGATAAAAGTGACTCCTTAAGTATGAAAGTACATGAGGCAGGAGAACTGGCGAGAGACCGAGTTTCTTTCAGGCAAACTGCTGAGAGCGACGTTCTGCAAAGGACCTGCTACATGACGTGATGATGATGATATCATTATATAATTTATTGGATAATCGAGGTTAGCTAATTATCTTTACCAACAGTTATCTACAATTTTATACTACGACAAATGAAAGCGTGGGCGTCTACATACAAATAATATAATCCGAATTAACCTTTACAGGTCACTGTCATTATAAACATGATTTAGTATTAAGTAATCACAGTGGACGCTCCACGCTTTCATTATTCTTAGAAATAGCTCACGTCGGACGTGGTGTCAACTAGCGATCGCTTGCATATCTTAAGCCTCGATACAGTTAAATCGTGGCACTAAACTGCTGGCTGCGGTAAAACCCAGCAGGGTTGTCGCCTCTGTTTCTATATTTTCTGTGATGAGGGTTCACAACCCCTCGCAGAAAAGTATTACTGTTTTTTTTTTTTTTTTTCCTGAAAACATGTGTCATATCAAGTAACAAAATGTTATAACTAATAGTATTACATCATTGTTGTAACATACTTCAAGGCATTAAAACAACTGAAAGCAGCCCGTCACTGTAGACTTTCAGCAGGGCTCATTGCCGAGACTATTGTTCCCCTGCTGGTCTCCTGTAGAGCGCATTACTGATGTTACTGTATAACTGTGAACCTTTTTCTGGCCTTATAACTGCAGTATGGTGTAAAATTAGGTGTTCTCCGGACATCATTACTGACTTACTGTAACAGACTTTATCAGCGGTTCTCAACTTGTGGGTCGAGACCCTTTTGTGGGTCGAACGATCCTTTCACATGGGTCGCATAAGACCATCGGAAAACACATATTCACTGAATTTTTAAAGTAGCAACGAAACTAATTATATAGTTGGAGGTCACTGGACTCTATGTTCTTCAAATATAATTACAAAATTACTGTGCCACTATAGGCTGCCCCATAACTCTTTACTGAAATTGTGGTGTTTCTGTATGTTTTCTCCTGGAGTTATTAGTATTTTGGCGTTCCACTGTAAAGTCTTTTGAAGGACTAATTAATGACGTTAGTAAGCCCTAATGTGTATGTTTCAGGTCTGATTACTGACATTGTTGTGTCGCTGGATGACAAGTTCCTTTACTTCAGCAACTGGATACATGGAGACATCCGGCAGTACAATATCACAGACAGGAGTCAACCCAGACTTGTTGGACAGGTAATTTAGCGTGCCTCTTTCTCTTTGATTTTCTCTCGTCGCAGAATAGACAAAGACATTGGTAGACAGGGGCAATGCGCTCCACGCCCATATCAGATATGGAAACAATTACTGGTCTCCATAATCTGGAAGATAGGAGAGGCACAAAGATCCTCACCCAGCTCTCCAAATACCACCACTTTCAAGAACAACCCATGTACAGCCGACTACAGAAACCCCAGAAGGCTAGACTAAAGAGAACTTGCTTTATTAAGAACGCAAATGCCAAGCTCGCTGTCCTTAAACTCCCTCCCATAATACCAAATGTTCCACTTAACCTTACAACGACTGCCCGCTTGGCTTAGGGATAGCCTACCAACAGTCAGAACCACTGTAACAGGGGTCTCCTCCAAATCATCAATGAGCAGCACTGATATGAAAATCAACTACAGAAGGAGAGATCAATAGTCTTTACCCACACCAGAGTTGGATTCGAGGTATACAGATGGTTCAGCAAGAGAGCAGTAAGAGACGGAGGAGGAGGAATATACATAGAATGCCCAAATGGTTTAAAAATCAACCCAGGCTGTACCAACAGGTTCATATTCCCCCTCCAATTACAGAGCAGAGGCAGAAGCACTTCTAGCAGCATTTTCTTTCCTGAATGGACAACAGCACAGCAAATATAGCAGAGTGGTCTTTCTGACTGATGCTATGTCAGTTCTACAAGCAATTGTTAACCCAAAAGACACTCAGTTTGTAGACTTGACGCAACAGCTGATTTACTTAGGCTCTTCAGTAGAACAATCTGTACTGCAGTGGATTCCAGGTCACTGTGGCTTGGAAGGCAATGAAATAGCGGACAGATTGGCCAGAAGCGGCAGTGACATGGTACAACCAAATAGCGACTTAACCCACCAAGAGATGAAAACACTAATACAATCTAGTATCCAAGAAAGGTGGCTGGATACCCACACCAGATTTTCTCCCCAAGACTCACTTCATCGCCTCTCTAGAGAGGGACAGTCTATTATATTCAGACTAAGGACAGGGCACAACAGATTTCGTAACATATGTTCAAATTTTTCGGTGTAGGGAAATACGGAGACGTGTCCCTGCAGCGTAGCACCCGAAAATGCTGAGCATGTGCTCCAACACTGTCAACTGTATGCTGACAACAGAGACGCAATCTGGCCTGTTCCAACCACAATGAAGACAAAACTGTATGGTACACAAGAGGATATGGATTGCACGATAGCTTTCATAAAGGCTACCGGCCTCCTGATATAAGTTTTCTGACAGAAGGATCGAAGAAGAAGGTAGACGGTGGTTCGGATATGAGGACACTGGTTCATCTATTCATCTGTAAATTATAATGTTCAGTTATTCTAATATGAAGTTAAATTTAAAAAGTTACTTTGAATTTTTACAAATACTGCACGTTTTAATTTGTGAAATATAATAAACTTCTAAACTGCTCATTATTTTCATCAATACTCTTTACAGATTTTCTTTGTTTAATTTTATTGTATTCATTAATAGACATCAGATCCTCCACGTCTGCGTTCCGATGCCCCATTTGGGAAGGAGGGGGGGGGGAGGAATAGGCATACTGCCCCCTAAAAAGCATGTCGTAGGAGACGAATAATTAGGGGTGTCTCCTCCGAAATAGAAGTGTATCTGCCTGACAGGCAAGGAACCAACAGTTTGCATACAAATCAGGCCGATGTGTAAAACGGATGTGCATGCCAAACACAAGTTCTGAAGTGGATGAAAAACCGAACTTAAGAGCTGGTGAACATTAAGAAGAAAAAGAAGCCAAATCCAATCCAGGCTTAACATAAAAGCTACGTACGGTCTTCCACGGACCGCGGCATTCACCTGTGACAGTACTGTACCATATCAAGTTATGCACGCTTGTACTTGTCAAATGTATAGACCAAAATATCGACTGTATGACAGACACTGAAAGCATATAAATATTAGCCCACTTTTAATCATCAGGAGGAAAATAATTTTTACAAATGAATCGTACATCGGTAACATTTCCCACTTTACTGATGGTTCTCTCAGAGTTAATTTTAGTAGCTATTGCTGTTGTTACCTCAGTAAGCAGAATCAGTATTTGTATGTGTATGCATTTTTTTTTAAAACAATCTAGGAAAGGAATATCCATGTTGTGTCTGAATCGTTACTTGACTGAATGTCTCTCAGTTAGCAGATGCATTCCTAGTGTAGCATAATGCAGTACAAATAGTGGTAGATTAACATAGCCCAACCATTTTACACCAATCGGTGCCGACTTGTAGACAACGCAACCTTTGATGCAAGCAACGTAGGGCGTGCGTCAGTTATAAGTAAAGATTTTAGTTATCTTCACGGTGTGCATGAATTTACTGGACAGGCGATGAAAAATTATACCTTAGGGAATTGAATATCATCAGCTTTACAAATATCGTCAAAGATAAATATTGCAAAAAGATTGGCTTTAGGTTCTGGAAAGAAAGAAAAGAAATGAACTTAAGAGACTAGAAATAAACAAGATTTCTAGTGTTCCCAGGCCCATGAAGGAAGCTTTGTAGCTTAGAGCTGAGAGTATAGGGAACGCGTTGCCACTCTTGGGCGTACCGAAGTCCGATATCCGCCGCGGATGCCAAAGAATAATTTAAGGTTTTAGGACAGTGGTTCTGGCGTGGCACGGCGGAGGAGATGTTGGTCTCACCAAGTAATAACCTTACAGACAGCAGTAGATGTACTGCACCAGGACCGCCATGGTAGAGACCGCACACAATTGTATGTAATAAGGCAACTCAAGGAACTCAGAAAACAGTACCAGAACAATTCAACAAACTATAAACACAAGTCTACAAAAGGCTTGGTGCATGTTAGAGAAGGCATTATTTCCTATGTGGAGATGAAAGACGGCGGGCAAATAAAAAGGAAACACTACTATAATATTATTTATGTTTATAAATATGATTATTATTGCCCCGTCGGTGCTCCAGTTTTGAGCAGATATATAGAAAAATTACACTTGAGACGTTTCCGTGTGCAAGACTCTTCATCACTTATCTAATTTACATCACAAAACTAGCGAATGAACAGAGACAATGTGACAACACATATACACACAACTTACAAGACAGTTATTTAGTAATGGAAACAAAATTAATACATATGGGCACCTACAATCTGTTACAGGTATTCCTTGGTGGAAGTGTTCCATTGGATGGCTCTGTCAAAGTTATACACGATGAAGAACTCAAGGTCAGTGCTGGTGTTCTCTGATAATTCAAGTCTTTGTACGCCACAGGCTGTATTGTGTATGTTGAGCATGCACTAGCATAAACCCCTGCAGATGCTTAAGTGAAGCCAATATGATGGTGGGGGGGGGGTGTGGAGAGTAACGTATAATGTATCGGCCAATAGGTGTTCGATGGATAATGTGACTAATATTACAAAAGCCGCATTTACTTCCCAGAACATTTCCTAGCATTCATTTCAGGCTGGTCAACGAGGGAGCCTATGTCAGTTTTGTTTATAACTTATCACACAAGCCTGTTTAGACACGAGTTTTCACAGGCAACTGCATGTTGCTGGATCTCTACAGATGATAATCGATGTCTAGTTAAGTCCTTAACATCTATTTTTAAAACCATTTCCACGCACTGAGGGATTTTGTTATTAGTAACGAATAATTTATCGGCCAGTAGGTGCTTGATGGATAATGTGACTAATATTACAAAAGCCGCATTTATTTCGCATAGCATTTCCCTGGCATTAATTTGAGACTGGTCAACGAGAGAGCCTATGTCAATTTTGCTTATAACTAGCTTGGATGGAAATTCGTATGTGTGAATTTGAGCCGACAGGCAAATGTTTTCTAAAGATTGCGTTCCCACAGCACTTGCATAGTTCTCCCCTGTTTTTCTTCACCGCACCTCCCGCCCCTCGTTATTTTAACCCCTACAGATCGAGAAAAGATGATACCCCTGCAATACAAACAATTTGGTTAAACAAATGTTAGTCAGCCCAAACAAAGTAGGTCCCTTTCCATTCATAAGTTTGTTGGGCTAGTCTACCTTCACGCGGGTTACGGGTGTGCCGCTCTGTTTGCTTTCTGGGTTGTCTTGCATTTAGGTTTTTATTTCGAGGAAGATAATGCCTGTGACATAGGTTTCATCACTTTTTAAAAGGGTTTTGTGCTAGACCCAGTTTGTCGATGTTTTTGGAGTGCTGCAATACACAACACGCGATGTCAACGGCATTGCGGGAAACCCCCTAATCTTTTTAACTAAGTTCGAGAAAACCCTTGCGGAATAAAAATATTCATGGACTAGCAAACACATTGTATATTTGTATGTTTTTCAGTCAAGGTCAGTTTCAGTTAAAAATGTCAAACTTCAGTTACATGGGAGCTAGTCAGTGTGAAAAGTGTACTCTATTAATATTTTTATATAATTAAAATGAGCAAAAATCGATCAGTTATTTATATACAAGTTGACTGGTTATGTTAACAGGTGTTTAAGTATTATGGTGTTGGTATCATTCTGGATCCACAATGTGCAACTGTTAAAGGATATTGGAATATTTCAGACAGGGTGCTATTGGTAAAAATCAATAGCAAACCACTTGACATAAAACTAGTACAGGTATATGAACTTACTGCAGAAAGCTTAGAAGATCACATTGTTTAATTTTATAATGATTTAGACACGGCTTTTGATAGAGCGAGTGAAAGACCTCGGAAAATATGGAGTGATGGCATTAGGAACAGCGTTACAGAAATGAACATCAGTCTTAATAGTGTTCTTGACAGAGCTCATCAACGAATGTTACATCTCCCGCTGACACTTCGATGAGGTACAAGGTGGAAGAGAAAAAAAAAGAAGAAGAAGAAGAAGAATTCTGAAGTTTTTAATATCTGAGGCGTTTTCAATGCTAAAGGTGAAAGTGAAAAAGTGTGGGGAGTAACTGGCTATAAACTAGAGAAAAGAATGAGAGAGGTGAAAGATTAATAGCTTGGTCGGAGTCACATATCATGATAATTGGTAACACCTGGTTTAAACAACACCCTTGTCGGTTGTGCATTGCAACACACGAAGAAAGGAAAAGCACTTGGACCAGACAACATCACATTAGAAGAAATTGAGGCTTTCGATATTGTAGAACTGAAATAATAATAAAAAACATTAAATGACATGTATAATGGCGGGAACATTCCTTATGACCTATTAAAATGAGCTATGTGACAAAAATGTTACTGAGAATAATTATGAGAAGAATAAGAAACAAGATTAAAACAGAAGTTAGTGAAGAACAGCGTGGATTTGTAAAAGGAAGGGGCATAAACAATGTCATTTAATCCCCAGGACTCTTTCAGAAAGAGCCATAGAAGAAAAAAAAATGGAAACAGATTTTTACTTATAAGGAAATAATCAAACTGTTAGAAAAGCTAAAAATTGATGGAAAATATTGATGAATCATAAAGAACATGTATTGGCTGCAAACAGCAGCTTTAAGAATAATAACAATTTATAAACATGTCATAGCATAAAGAAGAAAATAAGACAAGGATGTGTACTATAACCTGATTTGTTTTCATTATGTGGTGAATATATAATTAGATCTATCACGGATACGCCAGGAATTGTCGTTGGTTGTCATAACATAAACAACCTGCGTTATGCTGATGACACCGTCTTGATAGCGACAAGTTAAAAAGAACTAAACGAATTGTTAGATCCGATGATGGTAGAAAGTGATGACATGGGCCTCAGTTTGAATAATGGGAAAACAGAAGTAATGGTGATTTCCAAGAAAACAATACTGCCTAAATGTGCAATAAAAGTGAAAATCGTTATTTTGGGACAATTACACAAATTTACCAAAAACTAAAATTACCACGGAGAAAGAAATATGTGTTAATGAGGAAAGATTGGAGGTTGTGGAAATTTTTGAATATTTTGGGTCATTGATTACCAACAATTGTGACACAGTGAAAGCAATTAAACGACAACTATCAATTGTTCTTCAATAACTAACAGAAACACAGTCATCCCCTTGTGAGATGCAATTTTTTTTTTCGTTATTTGAAGCCCTACCCTGGCTCTTGTCAGGGGCCGCAATATAGCCCGACCATAAATATGGTCTTATGGCTGAACGCGGTTTTTGGGACCTCTCCACTGTGATCCTCATCCAAATGGTAGCCCTTTGTTTCATCGGGTGTTTATCGCTTGTGTGATGTCCTGGTGGGGTAAAAGAAGATAGATAGATGCTCTTCAAAGACTAAGACAACTGAATAAATTATGAAGCGGGACAGACAACTGCAAAAATTACCTTCCTAAGAGCATGCATCTTTTCCATTGCAATAAACGCCGGCGAGACCTGGATACTTACTAAACAATCTAAACATCGCATAAATGCATTTGAATACAAATGTTACAGACTGGTTATAAGAATCACCATCAACCACTTCTGAGATGTAGTGCTTGTGATGGTATTTGATCTTGATGCATTCTAACGAGATGGCCAAACCACTTGATCTGCTGTTTCTCGATAAATCTAGTACAAAGAGTCGTTTCCACAATTTGCCTGATAGTTTCATTATTCACTCGATCTCGTATTAGGTTAGGTTGGCTGCTTTTCTCAGGCACTTCATCTCGCAGATGGTGAATTTTGCGTACATAGGCTTTAGATAGCGTCCATGTTTGGCACTGGTAGCTTAATGTTGGAATGGATATGCTGTTAATAATCTGTCTCTTTGCACTCATAGTTATGCTTGGATGTCTTAATAATGGTGACAATTGAGTGCACTTGCTTTCTGACATATGGTTTCTATTTCTCTGTCAATTCTACCATCTTCTGTGATCATACCTCCTAGATATTTAAACTCCCTAACTTGATTCAGAGCAGAACCATTCAAATGTATGTGTAGTGGGGCAGGGGTTCTACTAACTTGCATTGTTTCGGTTCTGTTTGCATTTATCTTTATGTTGTGTTTACTGCATGCGGAGTTTACCTGTTAATGTGGTCTTGCAGTCTATCTTCTTCAGGGTAGAACAAGCACTGGTCGTCAGAAAATAGTAGTTCGTTTAATGTGGGTGGATCGATTACTTCTCCTGATGTGTGTACTTCTCATGATTATTAAGATCTACTTTGTCTGTATCAGAACTTGCTTCTTTAGATATTCTGTCTATATAAATGTTAAAAAAAATTGGGGAGAGTATACATCCCTGTCTCACACCTGTGTTGACTGTAAACACATCTGATATGCCTTCTTGTGTTGTTATTGCATTTTGGCTTGTGTGGTACAGGGCTATGATGTTCTCTAGTAACTGTCCTTGTACCCCGTAGTTCTCAAGAACAGACCACAGTTTGTTTTTGTCCACTCTATCGAAAACCTTTTCCTGATCCACAAACACAATATTCTGTTTGGTATTATACTCAATGGCTTTCTCAAACACTTGCCTCAGAGTGAATAATGCATCTGTTCATCCTCTGCCTTTTCTGAAACCGAATTGTGATGCACTCAACTGTTGTTCAGCTATGGGTCTAACTCTGTTCTAGTAATTTGGCGTACATTTTTCTACGTGACTCATACCTCTGTTTGCTTCACATTTTCTCCTATTACCTTTTTTTTTTTTATTTTTTATAACGGTACTATTAATGCCTGTTGCCATTCAGGTGGGACTTTATTCTTCCCAAGCTACATTAAAAATTCTAGTAAGCCATTTAACACCCACGTTCGCAGCTTTAGGGTACAAAGTTAAAATTATCTACGTTGCCTGTGGGGTTGAAAAGTTCTTTAAAATACTCTGCCCAGCTTGCCAACCTCTGTTGTGGAGGTATGCCTCTCTTGTTGTTGATGATAGTTGTTGGGTTGTAGCCTATTTCTCTTTCTCTCATGATTTTTACATGTTTATAGAATTCTCTAGGGGAGTTCTTGCTGAGGGTAGCCATCTGTCGACCATTATTTCTCCGAGACTCGTCTTTAGACTAGGGCTGTACCGAATATTCGCTTCGTATTCGCTTCGGGGCCGAATAGTCGACCTGATAACTATTCGGTATTGGCTGAATACTTGCGGTCGGAACGAATACGAGTGGTTACCTTACACCCGTTTCTGCATACATTGCGATAGTTGCTGTTGCCTAAGTCGCTTTCATGCATTAACTAAGCTGTCAGTGACAATTTACAAGTTTAGATTTCTTGTTATAAAAACTAATAATATTTTCATTCCTAGGTATTAGTTACCACAGACTGACTGACTGAAGGATGCAAAACATAAAATGTTTTTAATGTTTACTATTCTGTACTACATTTTGTGAAGTAAAATTTCAGCGTACATTTGACATATGAATGTCTTTTTTTTTTTAGATCTATTTTATACACTATACACTATTCGAAAGTGGAAGAATGGGCCTCAGTTTGAAAAGTGGGAAGACAGAAGTAATGGTGGTATAAAAGAAACGAATTATTCCTAAATGTGTAATTAAAGCCAGTGGTGTTATTTTGGGGCAAGTACATAAATGAAAGTATCTGGGCACATGGATAACATCAGATGGAAGATGTTTTACTGAAATAAGAAACAGAATAGGACAGGCAAAAACTGCATTTTTTAAATTGAAGAACATCTTATGCAATATATCTTTGTCCTTGAAGGTTAGAAAAAAAATTCTTGCTTGCTACATACATCCAGTTTTAACATATGGCTGTGAGTCATGGATAATCGGTAGGCAAGCCAAACAATTTTTTGAGGCCTCAGAGATGTGGTTTTACAGAACAATGCTTAAAATAACTTGGACAGTTAAAAAAAGCAACCACTAAGTTTTGAAAGAGGCTGGAGCCCGAACACAACCAATCACAGACATCAGAAGTAGACAGTCGTCCTTTTTCAGCCATGTTATGACAAGAAGGAAAATGGAATATGTGGTGACCACTGGAAAATTCTGTGGATAGAGGAAGACAACGAGATAAGATTCTTGACAGTCTTGTTGCATGGCTTGGAAGTGTGTCAGCACACAAACTTTTACATGCTGCAGGAAATCGCAGATTGTGGCGAGGCATAATAACCCAGGCTAGTCAGCCAGGCACCTGATAATGATGATACACTATTCGTAATCGTATTCGGTCGAATAGTTGGTTGGTCCCGCTATTCGTATTCAGCTGAATAGTGAAAATCACTATTCGGTACAGTCCTACTTTAGACGCTTTAATTTTGCATTTGCTTTTCTTCTCACTAATCTGTAATGGACATTATCTTAATGTGATTTTGATTTTAGCCATTTTTAGATGCCTCCTTCTTTCTGGATACGCTGTCTTTAACTTCGTTGTCTCACCATTCTGACTCCGCATTTGGTTTGAAGTGTGTTGAGCATAGCCGTCCTAATACATGTCCACTCTGAATCGATGTTGGTCGCCTGGAAGTGTTGTTGAGCATAGCCTCCTAATTTCTTGTTGAATCTCATCTTTAATAACTGGTCTATGATCAGTGTCAATGTTTGTTTTTTGTAGGACTCGTGAGTCTACTAATTGTTTTCACTTTGTCTTCCTGAATAGAATGAAGTCAATTTGTGGAGCCTGATCTAAATTGTCCTATTTATACCAGGTTTTGGTATGACTGCGTCAATGCTGAAAAAAAAAAATGTTCGTTGCTCTAAGCCCTTGTTGTAAACACAAGTTAAGAAGATGTTCCCCGTTACTGTTACAGTCCGTATCTGCATCACTGAATGGCCCCATACATTCTTCGTATGGCGATCTTCTCGAATCCTATTTTTCCATTGAAATCACCCATCACAATTAGATCATCACTTTCACTGACGTTGTTTTAAATGTCGGAAAGTTTCTAAAAGTATTCTTTACTGTCTTCCTCGCTGTAACCGTCATTATAGGGAGCATAGGTTTGCACAATCGTTGTTGTTCTAGACCCTTCTTTGATCTGAATTAGTATGATTCTTTCTGATATAAATTCAGTGTGGACAATGTTTTTTGCACTATCGGGGTAAATTATAAAACCGACTCCATGTTTAGCTCTCGCTCGTTGTTCGACACCGCTCCATACCAGAACATAATTTTCGTGTATTATTTTCGGATTATGTTCTTCTTCTCGTATCCGCTAATTCGATTAAGAATATCCTAGTTCTAAGAATATCCTAGTTCTAAGAATATCCTAGTTCTAAGAATATCCTAGTTCTAAGAATATCCTAGTTCTAAGAATATCCTAATTCTAAGAATATCATGGGTAAAGAAAATAACAAATGCATCCATAATTCAAGAACTGAATACTGAAGAAGGCTGGCTGTTATAGACGATAAAACAGAAAATTGAAATATTCTGGTCACTTGAAACGTCACGAAAGTTTGGAGAGAATAATAATCGAGGGGTATGTGCCTGAGAAGAGAGGAAGAAGAAAGCAAAGAGAAGATGGGTACAGGATTTGGCGGATGATCTCCAGATAGGTGTATCCGGCGCGGGACATCTTGCTTGTGACCGAGAAGTTCACCGAAGGGTTGTTATGGATGCAAAGTTCTGCAAAGGGACATGCTACTGACTACAGAAATTTAAGTATCTAGGCACATGGATAACATCCGAGGGAAGATGTATCACAGAGATGAAGAACAGAATAGGAGAAGCCAAAATTGCATTTTATAAAATGAAGTACATTTTAGGCAATAAATCCATGTCATTGGAGGTTAGGAAAAGAATTCTCGCATGCTACATAGAGCCAATTTTAACATACAGCTGTGAATCCTAGAAAATAATAACAAGCCAAACAGTATCTCTAGGTTCTTGAGATGTGGTTTTACAGAAGAATCCTTAGAATTCCCTGGACAGCTAAGAAGAGCAACCCAGATGTTTGAAAAAGGCGAGTGTTCGGACACAACGTATAACAAAAATCAGAAAACATCATTTTTTGGTCACGTTAATGAGAAGAGGGAAAATGGAACATGTCGTGACTACTGAAAAGATCTGTGGAAAGAGAGAGAAAATCAGAGCGAGAAGATTCTAGACGGCCTTTTATCATGGCATTGATGGGTGTCAACACACGAACTGGTACATGCAGCTGCGGATAGCAGATTGTAGAGAGACATGATCGCCCATGCCAGTCGGCAAAGCACTTGATGATGATGATGATGATGATGTTATCTTAGTGTCCATTCTGTTGCTTACTGGTCACAAGGCTTCTCTATTTTGCTAGTGTCAACCCAAACCAGTTTTTGTGAAAGGCAAGCGCCTTGAGGGAGGTCCACAGATGATCCAACTGAGCCTAGATGGTAAACGTCTGTACGTTACCAACTCACTTTACTCTGTATGGGACCAGCAATTTTATCCTGAAATGAGCAAGTAAGACTTAACAAATACATAGGATTGAATGTCCATATAGAATGAATGAACAATAAAATGCGGGTATTACTGCTCTCAAAACAATCCAAACAGCTCTCTCTCATTCTTCAAAAACCAATCAAGAATTCACATGCTGCTAGTGCTTGTCTTCTACTTAATGCCCACTGAGTCAATATATGAACTTCCCATTGTGGGTTCAGGGGCTACGTTGTGGGGAAAAAACAAGAATAGACCCACTGGCTTCCCCGACAAGCATGTCGTAAGAGTAGACTAATTGGGTGCTTACTTCAAAGTCGGAAGGCATCTGCTCGAGCGGCAAGGAATAATAAAATACTACACACAAAGAAGCCAGTAAAACGAATGTACATGCAAAACTCAGACCCTGGCACACAGCCAAAGTCCACATGGGCGAAAAACCAGGACCTTCCGTAGTAGTGTACAGCTGGTTGAGAAGTAGAAGAAGAACACAGGACCTTCCGTACGTAGTGTACAGCTGGTTGAGAATTAGAAGAAGAACACAGGATACCCGTTAATACATTTCTTTATGTTGTGGCGACCCGTTAATACAGTTCTTCATGTTGTGGCGACCCTTTAATACATTTCTTCATGTTGTGGCGACCCGTTAATACATTTCTTCATGTTGTGGCGACCCGTTAATACATTTCTGCATGTTGTGGCGACCCGTTAATACATTTCTTCATGTTGTGGCGACCCGTTAATACATTTCTGCATGTTGTGGCGACGCGTTAATACATTTCTGCATGTTGTGGCGACCCGTTAATACATTTCTGCATGTTGTGGCGACCCGTTAATACATTTCTTCATGTTGTGGCGACCTGTTAATACTTTTCTTCATGTTGTGGCGACCCGTTAATACATTTCTGCATGTTGTGGCGACCCGTTAATACATTTCTGCATGTTGTGGCGACCCGTTAATACATTTCTTCATGTTGTGGCGACCCGTTAATACATTTCTTTATGTTGTGGCGACCCGTTAATACAGTTCTTCATGTTGTGGCGACCCTTTAATACATTTCTTCATGTTGTGGCGACCCGTTAATACATTTCTGCATGTTGTGGCGACCCGTTAATACATTTCTGCATGTTGTGGCGACCCGTTAATACATTTCTATATGTTGTGGCGACCCGTTAATACATTTCTATATGTTGTGGCGACCCGTTAATACATTTCTTCATGTTGTGGCGACCCGTTAATACATTTCTGCATGTTGTGGCGACGCGTTAATACATTTCTGCATGTTGTGGCGACCCGTTAATACATTTCTGCATGTTGTGGCGACCCGTTAATACATTTCTGCATTTGTGGCGACCCGTTAATACTTTTCTTCATGTTGTGGCGACCCGTTAATACATTTTCTGCATGTTGTGGCGGCCCGTTAATACATTTCTGCATGTTGTGGCGACCCGTTAATACATTTCTGCATGTTGTGGCGACCCCGTTAATACATTTTTCTGCATGTTGTGGCGACCCGTTAATACATTTCTGCATGTTGTGGCGACCCGTTAATACATTTCTGCATGTTGTGGCGACCCGTTAATACATTTCTGCATGTTGTGGCGACCCGTTAATACATTTCTTCATGTTGTGGCGACCCTTTAATACATTTCTTCATGTTGTGGCGACCCGTTAATACATTTCTGCATGTTGTGGCGACCCGTTAATACATTTCTTCATGTTGTGGCGACCCGTTAATACATTTCTTTATGTTGTGGCGACCCGTTAATACATTTCTTCATGTTGTGGCGACCCGTTAATACATTTCTATATGTTGTGGCGACCAGTTAATACATTTCTTCATGTTGTGGCGACCCGTTAATACATTTCTGCATGTTGTGGCGACGCGTTAATACATTTCTGCATGTTGTGGCGACCCGTTAATACATTTCTGCATGTTGTGGCGACCCGTTAATACATTTCTGCATTTGTGGCGACCCGTTAATACTTTTCTTCATGTTGTGGCGACCCGTTAATACATTTCTGCATGTTGTGGCGGCCCGTTAATACATTTCTGCATGTTGTGGCGACCCGTTAATACATTTCTGCATGTTGTGGCGACCCGTTAATACATTTCTGCATGTTGTGGCGACCCGTTAATACATTTCTGCATGTTGTGGCGACCCGTTAATACATTTCTGCATGTTGTGGCGACCCGTTAATACATTTCTGCATGTTGTGGCGACCCGTTAATACATTTCTTCATGTTGTGGCGACCCTTTAATACATTTCTTCATGTTGTGGCGACCCGTTAATACATTTCTGCATGTTGTGGCGACCCGTTAATACATTTCTTCATGTTGTGGCGACCCGTTAATACATTTCTTTATGTTGTGGCGACCCGTTAATACATTTCTTCATGTTGTGGCAACCCTTTAATACATTTCTGCATGTTGCGGCGACCCGTTAATACATTTATTTATGTTGTGGCGACCCGTTAATACATTTCTACATGTTGTGGCGACCCGTTAATACATTTCTTCATGTTGTGGCGACCCGTTAATACATTTCTGCATGTTGTGGCGACCCGTTAATACATTTCTTCATGTTGTGGCGACCCGTTAATACATTTCTTTATGTTGTGGCGACCCGTTAATACATTTCTTCATGTTGTGGCGACCCTTTAATACATTTCTTCATGTTGTGGCGACCCGTTAATACATTTATTCATGTTGTGGCGACCCGTTAATACATTTCTACATGTTGTGGCGACCCGTTAATACATTTCTGCATGTTGTGGCGACCCGTTAATGCTCGCTGAAAAGGCACACAATGCATGGCAAGCTAGACGTTGTAAAGGAAGCACAGACGCCATTCTCTTCACGGCTGAGGAAACTGGTTCTGTGAGGGGATACCGGATCTGGCCGATGTTCAACACAGTGGAAAGGCGATCCCGTTAGCTGGCACCTCCCAGGCGGATTCCGATGTAGTGGGGGGCAAAGGGTCAAGATACTGTGTGTGTCCACTGTTCGTTGCCACGGTCGCGGTGTGAGTGAACGAAAGTGTCTGTTAACGGTGGTTCCCACGAAGGTCTCGCTAAAGGCCCGCTCTCTCTCTCGACGAGTTGCGGGCCAGCATTCAGTAAGCTGGCTTAGCTTTTTCGGTCAGTCCTGTCGGCAGGCGTCCAGTGGTGTCGCATGTATCACCGGCTTCTCCGGGGTACATTGTGAGCGATGTACTCCCCGGCGCTCTAGAATTGCCACAGTTATCCAAGTAGGATTGTGTCATCTAAGGAACCTCGACTGATTTAATGAACCATTCGCGGTTTCATCGTGGAACAGTGTGAACTTAAGACATGCATGGCTTAATCTTTGAGACAAGCATATGACTTCTGGCAGGATCAAGCAGATATCTGTCGGACACGACTGTTGGCTTCGGAACTGGAACTCTGCGCTTGCTGTTGAAGATGGGGACGGAGCACTTATGGGAATGTCACGAGTGCTGTAATGTCAATTCCTAATTAAACACTAACTGAACATTAATGTGTGTTGCGAATACACACGCTCCTTATAAGTATATAAAGGTGGAGACAGGTATGTTCCGTGCAGAGTTTCAGGCATCATCTCGGAGGTCCCGGGTAGTTAGTATCCTTTGGGTATTCTCTCCAGGTTATGCCGGTGTGTTGAGAAATGAGCAGGCAGATAAACTGGCCGGTTCTGCACCCCTTGGTGGTGAAATGATGTATGACAAGCTAGACGTTGTAAGGGCCCTCTAGGAGCGAATAAATAGTGCGGAAGCGCAAATAGATCATTACGGTCTGAGGAGAATGGCGCTGTGACGAGTTACCAGGGAATATGGCCGACGCTCAACACTCAAGGGAAGGGTGAAAAAGATATACAATCAGACAGTTACTGGTGCCATCGGAATTGGAACTCTTCGTTTGCTGCTGAAGATGGGAACCAAGCGCTCATGGGGGTGTCCCGAGTGCCATGATGTTGATTCTTAATTCAGCATTTATAAAGTATTTCATCCATTTATTATATATACATCGTGGTTGAAAGATTGTGTTTCTCAGCGTTCCTGAGAACTATGCCTGCAGTAGCGTAGCTACCAGCTGGGCTCCCAAAGCGGAAAGGTCGAAGGTGGAGAACAAAGAGAGACACCCTGGTCCTCTGGGTTAGGGGCTGAAGAGAAGGGCCTACACCCCCATCTTCGTAAAACTTAATCTCGTCATCAAACAGATATCTAAGCTTCGATTTCGGATGGATTTAAACCGACAACGAATCTGAAACGTTAAAGGACTTTTGAGATTGGAAACACTGAATGTACGGACCCTTTAGAGCTGGAGCAGCTAAAACACTGACCCGTGAGTTATCAAAATACAGAACGGATATAACAAAAATTCAATAAATAAGATGGCCAGGACAGGGTACCATAGAGGAAAATGGAATGATCATAGTGTATGTAGAAAACACTCAAAACAACATGAACTAGGGACAGGATTTGTTATTAAGAAAAAGTTTTGAGATAGTATTATAAATTGTGAAGCTGTTAACGATAGGATCAGTAAGTTACGAAGAAAAGAAAAATGGGAAAAATTTTACGATGATTAATGTGCATGCACCCACTGAAGATAAAGAAGATAATATTAAAGAAGGTTTCTATGATCTCCTTGAGAATTTCATAGATGCAGCTCAAAAACGATACATATTGATTGTCTTAGAAGATTTCAATGCAAAGATAGGAAGAGAAAACACCTATAAAAATGTAGCAGGCATGGAAAGCCTACATACTAATTCAAACGATAATGGATAGAGATTAATCAACCTCGCTGTAGCGAAAGAACTACAGATAAGCAGCTCCAGATTTCAAAGGAAAGATATACATAAACAAACCTGGCAATCATGTGACAAGATAACTTATAATAAAACAGATCACATTTTAATAAATAACGGAAATGCATCAAACATACAACAAGTTATAAGCTGCAGAGGAGCTGAGTGTCATAGTAGACCACTACCTGGTTGGTGCAAAATTAAAAATCAAGTTTATAAGATCCTTCTACAACAATTTACACAAATCCCAACGGAGGAATACGTTGACAAATCCCAACGGAGGAATACGTTGACCAAACCTGGATGAATTTAAAGAATATAATTCAAACCATTGCAGAAGGATGTCTTGGTGTGTCCACCATAAACAGAAAGAATAAATGGTTCGATACAAAATGTGAAGAAGCAGTCAGTAGGAAAAAACATGCCAGGCAGTTTTGGCTAAATGATACTAGTAACATTCGAAATGAAGAAAATACAGAACAGAAAGTAAAGAACCTACAAAAGTAGTTCGGCAACAAAAGCGAGAAGACACAAACAAAACTGTCTTGGATATGGAAGCTAACCATCAGAACAACGAATCCAGAAAGTTTTTTAAAGAGCCAAAGGCTGTAAAACAAGTACATCAACAAACTATTTTGGTTTGAAAGATCACAATCGGAAGATGATAAATAATAATGAGGAAATATGTAACTGATAGAAGGAATACTTTGCTGAACTGTTAAATTGTGAAACTCCATTTAATACTTTTCCACAGAAAGAAATATTACCATGTGAACCAAATATTGAAGAGCCTGATTTTGAAGAAGTACTGTATGTCATAACACGGCTTAAAAACAATAAAGCAACTGGTGCTGATGGAATTGCCGCTGAACTTATAAAAGAAGGTGGTCATACAATACATGTAAAGATATATGAATAAATAAAACTAGTTTGGAAGAGAAAGAAATTACCCCATGAATGGAAAGTGGTTTTATTAGCACCTATTTTAAAAACAGGAGACAAGTGTAAGTGGGAAAATTATAAAGGAATATCACTATTATCTACAAGATAAAAGATACTATCAGCGGTAATACTAAACTGGCTAAAACCATATGTCGAAGACATATCAAGAGACTACCAAGCGGGTTTTTGACAGAACAAATCAACAATAGATCAGATATTCATTTTACGGCAAATAGCAGAGCAAAACTGGGAATACAGAAGAGATGTTCATAATGTTTTTGTGGATTTTAAAAAGGCGTATGATAGTTTACATAGAAACAATTTATAGAATGCTATGCAGGACTTTGGAATATCAAAGAAGTTAATTACCATGACCAAACTATGTATGGAAGACACTTGTTAAATCTTCTTCTTCTGCCTTTCTATCCCCCAATGGAGCATAGGCCCTCAACCAGCTCACGCCAAGTCGTTCTATCCTTCACCATTGCATGGAGCTCTCCCCATCTTTCTAACTTCATTCTCCAGCTCTCTTCTACATGTGTTTTTTGGCCTTCCTTTATTTCTATGCCCCTGTGGGTTCCAATGCAAAGATATTCTAGTTATGCTGTTCTCCTGTTTTCTCAGTGTGTGTGTGTCCTATCCAATGCCAGCGTCTATTCCTCACCTCTTGGTCCACTGGAGCCTGTTTAGTTCTGTTCCAAAGTTCAACATTAGTTATTCTATCATACCATTTAATTCCCTCTATTCTGCGCAGGCACCAGTTAATGAATGTCTGTAATTTATCAGTAATTGTCTTAGTTGTTCTCCATGTTTCCTCCCCATACAATAGTACTGATTTGACATTAAAATAAAAAAATTTTAGTTTAGTATTTCTTTTAATTTCTTCTGACGACCACAAATTCCCTAGTGCTATGAAAGCCCCTCTTGCCTTTTGTATTCTTATTTTAATATCTCTATCAGTTCCTCCATCTTTGTCTACATTACTGCCCAAATAGGCGTACGACTCCACGTCTTGGAGTGGGGTGCCATTAAGAGAAACCACATTACTAATTGCCTGATTTATTCTCATTATCTTTGTCTTTCCTTTATGGATTTTCAGACCAACCTGCTGTGATATCGCATCAAGTATATTTAATTTATCTTGCATCTGATTCCGTGAATGGGACAGAAGAGCAATATCATCAGCAAAGTCCAGATCATCAAGCTGTTTTCTAGGGGTCTACTAAATTCCATTCTTGGTGTTAGCAGTTACTGTTGTCATAATCCAGTCTATTGCCAGTAAACTTAAGAGAGGCGACAAAAGACATTCCTGTCGCACACCTGTTTTTATTTCAAATGTATCTGTTAGCTTTCCCTCATGAAGAACTCAACATTTCATGTCACTTGTTATACAGTAATATAAAAAAGGCATAGAGCCAGACTCTTTTCAAATAACAACTGGTTTAAAGCAAGGTGATGCTCTGTACACATTTCTTTTCATGGAGAAAAATAAGGAACAAGAACATAGAAGAATCTTCTGATGATGTTTGAGAAAATGAACTAGAGACTGTTAAAAACACTGACTCTCTTAAAAAAAATCAGCTCAGAAAATGGCACTAGTTTTCAATCAAGATAAGACAGCATACATGATAATTACTAGACAGGGAAAGGATATAAAACTCTGGCCACATAGAAGTCGATGATACGAAAATCAAACGAATGGAAACATATAAGTATTTGGGTGCAAACTTCAACTGCTCCAACATGCTGAGAGAAGAAATACAATCTAGAATACAATCTGGAAATAAAGTATACTATGCCCTTCAACAAAAAGTCAGCGTCTCTCTCGCAAAACACCAAGATCAAAATATATAAAATATATAAAACGTTGATAAGACCGTCATTTTATAGGGCTCTGAAACTTTGAGCACAACTAAAAGAGATGAAGCCTTATTACAGGTTTTCGAAAACGGAGTATTATAATGAATCTTTAGACTCATCAAAGATGCAAACAGCGGTGAATGAAGAGTGAGAAAAAAACCATAAAATTCAAAATCTGTTTAAATCATGATTGATCACTGGCATCATTAGAGCTAGTAAACTGAAATGGTTGGGGCATATTGAAAAAATGTCAGATGACAGAAGTAAAAACTGTATACACAAGGGAGCTGAATGGTTGTAGACTATGAGGCAGACCAAGAAGACTATGGAGAGATAATGTCCAGACAGACTTGCAAACACCTGGTGTAACCAACTGGAAAGAGAAGGCCAACCTGAGAGATGAATGGAGGCTGGTGATATCTGTAGCAATGAACCTTAAGGGCTTGGAATGCTGAAGAAAAAGAATAAGAAGAACTATCCAGTGGCACTTCATATTTTTTTAGCCAGTATTGTAACCATTACATGTATTTATTGTTTTCACATACATACACATGCCTGTAAACGTACACATGCTTTCTTATAAACATTTCATTACATACACACATACATATAAAGCAATTATGATATGAATTTATTTCAAACAGGTCTATGTATTCTATTACCTTTAAGATTCTAGTGTAAAATAATATTTATAGCAGCAACCTCGAGGTTTATTTGTTATCTTTCAGAGTAATGCCCATGTTGTGAGCTCACTTGATTCACATTTGGTCAACAATGTTTAGTTCACTGTATTTATAATGAAGGCCCTGGGTTCCAGGGCCCCATTGTGGGGAAAACAAGGATAGACCCACTGCCTCCCCAAAAGCATGTCGTAAGAGTCGACTAATTGGGGAGCTTCCTTTGAAGTCGGAGTGCATTTGCCTGTGAGACAAGGAACCAACAGTCTGTATTCAAGAGAATGAGATCTGTAAAACTGATGCACACGCAACACTCAGGTTCTGGAGCAGGACTGCAGTTCAGTAGTGGACGAGCAACCAGAACTATCCGCCAGAGTGTACAGCTGGTGAACGCAAAGAAAGAAGAAGAAGATAATGAAGGCCTAGTTAGTTTTCTAGTCTTTTTTGTTTTTTCAACCTTCAAGTAGATAGCTTGCCTATAAAGACAGTGGTCTAGATTCAAGCCTTTGTAGTGGCCTTTATTTATTTTTTATTTTTTTTTCAAAACAGTATGGCTCTGGGGTTTATCCAGCCTCAATTTGGTACCAGAGACATTTCGGAATTCTCTAAGGCAGAAAGACAGTAGCAAAGGAAACTGGCCCCACTGCTTAGAATATGAGGAGATCCAACCCCTCACAGCCAAACAGCACTGGCTGCTTTGAGACTTCCTCCATCTGTTTGAGGGTATCTATACAAATGCAATGACTACTGAATAAAATTAAAGGTAACATTAATGGTTGTTTCTATCAACAGGAAGGGTGGCTGGATGCTGCAGGTCGATGTTGATACAAAAAAAGGTGGTCTCAAGCTCAATGAGAAATTTCTGCTGGATTTTGGAGAGGAACCCTGGGGTCCAGTAGTAGGTCATGAGATGCGATATCCTGGCGGTGACTGCTCTTCTGATATCTGGCTCTAATTTCTTATAGACATACTTAAGAACAGTATTACATGCATGCCATTTTTTAAATTTTCTAACATTTTTGTAGTAAATTAAGGGGTATTGTATTTTTTATGTATAACTTTTTTTTAAAAATAATAATTCATCAGTATACAGACATTAGATGTGCATATCATATAAACAAATTAACCTGAGTTCTGATAATTTTGAGATGCCATTTTAAGTGGGCCTGTGTTTGACTTTTTGTTACAAGTTTGTTCATAATATCCTGCAGATGCCATCAGTTTCTGTAATGATCTGGTCCTCTGTGTAACTTAGACTATTAATATTATTTTAATGTGAGGATTAAAACAGTAAACAGGAAGCTTGTGAGTTCTGTGTCTATGTGTAAGAGATAGAGATAATGATTGAGGAGAGAGAGAGAAAAACAGAGAGAGAGTGACACAGAGGGATCGGAAAGACAGTGAGGGAAGGCAAGGGGAGAAAGACAGGCGGAGGAAGAGGAGAGAAAGACTGGGAGAGAGGGGGAGGGAGATGAGAAAAGAGAAAAACTGAGACAGGGAAGGAGAGAAAGAGGGAGAGGAGAGATAGATAGAGATTGAGAGAGGGGAGGGGGAAGAAAGAAATCTATCATTCCATTTTCTATCTAGACTGCAATTCCATTTAAATAAATCATAAAACAAGCAAAATCATATATTAATAGAATAGAAGGTGGTATACTGGTTACATCATTACAAATAATACTGTATATCTTTCACAAAGTCCTATATGGTAAATAATTTACAGCACACATTTCAGCAGAATGTCAATAAATGACACAAAACATTACAGCACCAGCACCCCTAGTGAGTTATTGTGTAAAGTCACCAACAAAATCAGCTGCATTACAAAGACATTAAAGAAAATGTCGCTTTAAAATAGCAGTTCATAGAAGATTACAAAGTAACATTTTACATCACTTGGAAAGTTACCACTGGTACTAGATCAAATGCAGGCACTAAAACAGGGGGTGATTTTAACATGAAACTAATTGACAGAGCAAAGTTATAGTAATATATGCAAACAAGTACACATGCTTTCATTACACAGTAATATTGTTGGCGTAATACTGATGCGGAAAAATGTATTTCCAAATGATGAATTCAGAATAATCTAAAAATGATTAGCTTATCCCTTTCCCTGCTACTGACATCTTTAGCCATTTGCCCGTAGACTGCTATATACATCTTCAGTCGTTTTAAAGTTTCTGTGCCCTCACTGCTTTGGGCGTGAAAACATGTTTTAAACTTTCCTCACAGACTGCTAAGGACCGTTATTCTCCTGGGTCATAAGGCAATAATACACATTAGCCAAATTCAGATCCAAATGATCCATTTAAATATGATTAAATACCCTATCAAGTGTGTTTAGGTTTGCAAAATTATTCTGTTGCTTTATTTATGATGGAAGTGTGGTTGGTGATCTGTGTATTTTGCACCCTGAAAGATATTTATGGCTTTGCATTAGTCTATATTTTGTTTACACAAAATGACGGGAAACATTGTTAAAGCTGATGATGAAATTTCTTGTTAGGAGTGATAGTGAATTCACTTTGAAATGTGTGTGTTGTGAGTTGGGTGATCTTCATGGTACTCCGATTATGTGTACTTCTGAAATGGATCCCTCTATGATTAACAATAGGATACACATATGGCCACGTACTGACATGATTACAATTAATTATCTTTTATTCTTTTCAAAAGAAAAAATGTGTCTGTCTCTCACATTGTGTAATATTGGTCTGAATTTCACTGGACATTATCACCTTTTGTAGTGGTTCTCATGTCCGCTCTTCATTTTGCGTTCAAGCCTCTACAGACGCTTTTTTATTATTTTTATATTTTTTCAATTGTTATTGTATCTTGTCAGTTTTGGAACCAACGACCAATGACTTAAGTACCAAGTATTGAAAAAAAACCTGAAAGCTAGTTACTAGTGTTTCCTTTCAGTAAAGGTGAGTTTTCTTGGTGTCACCATATGGACATTTGACTACTCAGTATACGTGCCAACCACTGTGATTGAAGACACCAGTGGCTCTTTAAACAACAGCTTGATTTGGATGCAACTTGTTAACTAAGTCTTCTAATTTAATGCATGGCTGCACAATATTTTTATGTCCCTTTTTGTTGCTGCCTTCGTTTTCCAAAGACATCTACTCTTCTCCTAATCGCTTACTTTCTTGCTGTTCTGTTCTCAACTCATGTGGCTCTTCAGTGGTCAACTCAATGCTATGCTCCTTTACCAGCTCATCTATCTCTGCTTCATCAACTTCCAAATGCAGGGTCTTGCCCAGGGAAACACTTTCCACAATGTCATTATCCTTTCAGGTCCTTTTAATGCAGTTCCCAGGACACAGTTGGGCCAAATAACTTGTTGCGAAATATTCTAGATAAATTTCAAAATAGTAACAAAAAACTCATGCCCATGCTAAGTACATCAAAATTTGTATCTCGAATCTAGGTTCACATGCAAAGGTCTAAACTGTATATGAAAAGTTTGTTTCTCAAAAAAGTTTCTTCATGGAGCGGTTCATAAGTAGAGGTACCACTGTACTCTACACACTTAAACTATTTGGGACATAAGCCCACTCAGTCTGAGACAGCCACATGAATCTAATCTATCCTGCTTATTCATGTAACTACTCGTTCTTCAGCCGGTCTTGAAACACAATTTCTAATCCAAACAACTGTCACTGCCAGCAACTAATTATGTGGAACGTTTAGTGTTAAATATAAAAATAAATAACAACACAGAGAACAAATGAATCAAAATATTAAAGCAAATATATGAACAAGAACTAAGCATGGCATCATGACAGTTGCAAATACTTAGTATGTTGAACTTTAATGAAACTAAACCCTTTTACAAGTGTTTATCTCCTCTACACAAAATACATGACAATATTCATGTGTATGTATTGTCTTATCAATGAAATAGTCAACTTCCTTGTGGTTGTACATTGCTCTATCATAATAAGAACCACTTAACATTGAAGTCTGGCAGTGAGAACCTGGTCAGCATCTTCTAGCCACCCCACATAACTTCTGCACTGCTTTCTTTCTACTTATCTTAAGGTTCTGAAGGATATGCAATTAACAAAATTAACAATGAACAAGGAACAGCTCAAAAGCAAAATTAAACTGTGAATGTTATATTAATGCCTAAATAACTATGTATTAATATTTAAATAACTACACAAGCTTATTCAACTTCCAAAGTTAAATTTTAAAAAGATAAAAGAAAACAATATGAACTTTATTTTAAAATCAGACACAAACAGATGATAAATAATTGCACACAGCAAAAAAAAGGTCAAACAACATTTTATACCCATTTCGGTCCAAAATTAAACACATATGAAAAACAACAAGATATTGATTTATGATTATAATTTCTATATTTGGCAATCTACACAAAATGGATAAAAAGCTAATTTTTTTTCTCAATAAAATGTAAATGTCACAAACACACATGTTAACAACCTGCACACATAACAGCTGGATGTGCTAATACTTGTTCAATGGTAACAAAATAAGCAAATCATTAAATCTTACACTATATATTGTGTGATGATGTTAAACTTTGATACATTATTTTATTTTAGTTTATAAAGTACTACTAAATTTCGACTACATAGTAATATGGTAAACTTTTAAAAGAATACCACTGTGATAAACTGTCAAAAGAGACTATTACGTTGTATGTCTAACGTATTAAGTCTATTTTCCACTGCTGTAGTAGATTTTGATGTTTAACCGCAGAAAAACACTAGTATGTTGAACAGTATCAGTAAAACTAAGCATGTTGAAAATCAGTTAACCTAAGCATGTTGGACTGTGTCACTAAACCTAAGCATGTTGAACTATGTCACTAAATCTAAGCATGTTGAACTAAATCAGTTAACCTAAGCAACTGTGTCACTAAACCTAAGCATGTTGAACTATGTCACTAAATCTAAGCATGTTGAACTAAATCAGTTAACCTAAGCATGTTGACTGTGTCACTAAACCTAAGAACGTTGAACTATGTCACTAAACCTAAGCATGTTGAACTATGTCACTAAACCTAAGCATGTTGAACTATGTCACTAAACCTAAGCATGTTGAAAACCACTTAACATTGAATGTTGAACTAAATCAGTTAACCTAAGCATGTTGAACTGTGTCACTAAACCTAAGCATGTTGAACTATGTCACTAAACCTAAGCACGTTGAACTATGTCACTAAATCTAAGCATGTTGAACTAAATCAGTTAACCTAAGCACGTTGAACTATGTCACTAAACCTAAGCATGTTGAACTATGTCACTAAACCTAAGCACTCTGAAATCGTAAAGACAGCAAAGTTCTTCGCTAACCAGCACACAGTGCTTCGGTAGAAAAACTATTTTCTTCAATTCATATCCAATGGACTAATAGAAAACTTCTTAGTGTGGATTCAATCAAGTCAATCTCACGTGTAAAATTTAATTTTAAACATTTTACAGGTAGGCATTTTATGAACAGTTGATGCAAAAGAAAGATCTTTAAAAAAAAAAAAAAAAGAACAGATCAACAGAAAATAGATATGGAAAACAACTTTAATGAAAATTTTATTTTAGAAAACATTTCAGAAGATCAAAATATGGAAGTGTCCTCATTTCAGAAAAAAAAAATATGGCAACCCTAAGAATTATCAACTAAAATAAAGTAATGCAAATCAGTAGAAGTCCTAGTTCATAACTTATTAGTTGTATATCGGTCCAAAATTATAAAGAATAAACATAGGAAAAAGTGTAAGATATTCAGATTTAGGCAGAATAAATTGGGAACAGGAAAATCTACAGCAAAAGGCAAAAAAATGATAACCAACTGGCACTTTATTAAGGCATCCAAACTTAAATATGACAGTGAAGCAACAGATTATAAATAACATGATCATGCACACACTGTGCTACCATTGTCAAATTTAGGACATTATCAAAAGCTCACATTCAAACGACTGGAGACAAACTAAGAAAAAATACTATAAAGAAGATTCTGGGAATAATTGATTTTGTGCCATCCCCACAACAGAGGTTAGCTGTACTGTATCCCCTGATGTCTTTAACAATATTATATAGTGAGGTCACAACCTCCTTATATAGTGCAACCTTCGCACCACTGTCTAAAAAGGCACAAAACCAATCACCCTCAACTCTGCATCATGGAAAGCTAGCTCTGATACTGTGAGGATTATAAAACACACTAACTTCAAAAACCTTGCACCAAATTCACTGAGAAGCAGAAGATCAAACTATTTGGTCATCATGTTAGAAAGCAGCCATAACAGCTCCCAACTTAGGCACTTAATGTAACCAGATCAGAAGGGACAAGAGGCCACTTAAGGAGAAACTGGAATGAAGACATTGACCCCTTCATCCTGCATTGTCTGAACCCAGTTTTTCCATTGCTGCCACATTCCCATAAAGATCTTGAAACCTGTCTGTCTGCAATGACCTGTTTCCGACTAGTTTAATGCCATTAGTAATGTTCACACCTGCAAAGTTTTCAGTTGGCTTTGATGTGAATATATTTATTAAAAAATAGCATTAGGTGGAGTTTTCTTGTGAACCAAATGGCTTTTATAAAATAGCGCCAATGTTAAAGTCAGGGGATTATGGCATGAGTCACCTGATAAATGTTTGTTTTTAATAAATGCCCTGGGGAATGTATTCTATTTGTGTGTCTTTACATTTTATGTTTACTCATTACTCTCTATATATCCCCTGCCCCACATACACACAGAGAGAGAGGAGAGAGAGAGAGAGAGAGAGAGAGAGAGAGAGAGAGAGAGAGAGAGAGAGAGAGAGAGAGAGAGAGAGAGAGAGAGAGAGAGAGAGAGAGAGAGAGAAAGTGAGTGAGAGAGAGAGAGAGAGAAAGTGAGTGTAAAAGAGAGAGAGAGAGAGAGAGAGAGAGATTTTTGTAAGCAAATATATTTTGCAAAATATTAATAATCTGTATAAAATGTTTGTTTGCTTTTTAGATAATTGATTTTCAGGAATTACCAGACACTGATGATCTATTTTACTAAAGCACAAAAGGGTTAATGACATTGTAGTACAACCACACGAATGACAGTAGCCAGTGCCCCCATCAAGCACTGAACCACAAACTGTTCCTCCCCACAACACTTAATGGCAGACGTGGAAGGTGATGATTATATTTTTCTCTATCCTGCCAAGTGCATAAATGAATCCTTTCAACTGAAACTGTGCTTTCAACCATTCTCATGCGCTAATGTGGATTTGTGTTCATCTTGTAAATAACATTCAAGTATGGTGTCTATACTTCATTTGGAAGGATTCATTTAATAGCTTCAGCTTGTTTAATTCTGTAGTATCCACTTGATTCAATAACAGTGAAATATGTCAGGCAATATATCATGTAATCCATTGTCTTTGTCTTCTACATGTTCAAGCATATGCATACGTATTAGATACTCCTGTATCACAAAATATTCATCAAAAATGTGCCGACTGATAATGGGACTGATCTTCCTAAACAATACAATCATCATGACATGATTACTGTAAACTTTATCCACTCATGAAAATGTATGCCAGGATCTTACTTTCCAGAAAAAAGAAAAATGAAAGGATTTATACTCATTACCTTAGTTTTATCATGACAAACAAGTCATTTGTAACAGATAAAGGAAATCATAAGTTTTTATCAATAATTTAATTAGTTTCACTGGAATAAATTTATGATTTGTAATAAACAGAGAAAATCACAAAATGCTTTAACTGTATCACTTTACTTTCACTAGAACAAACCTTATAACAAGCAGTAAAAATAACAAGTTTAATAAGCAATTATACCAGTTTGTTTACATCAGGATAAACAAGGGAAATCGTATGCTGAAGTCATTTTAGCCTGACTGACTTTCACCACTATTAGGACCGCACAACGAGCGATAAACACCTGATGACACAAAGTGCCACCACTCAGATGAGAATCACCCAGGTGCAGAAACCCCATAGATTATATTTAGGGCCCCCTACGATAGCCGGGGTGGGGCTTTGATTTAACCCCCAAAAAACTGTCCTTTATTAGGGTTTATTATTACGTATTAGCCTTGTTTTCTATGTACAGTTATGAAAATAGTGTATAAGGGTAGTTTATGCCACAAAAATAATGAATGCTTTTCATGTTTCACAACGGTACAATGGTAAACAGTTAAAAAGGCTGACTATTTGTGTCACACTATTAGATAAATAGCTGATAAAGGCTGTTGAGATCTCCAATAATACAGACACACTTCAGTAAAGTTAAATCATATAAAGGTTTTTCACATAACACAAAGCTCATAAACAGTTTAGGAAATATGTTTACACTATGCAGTATTCCTTTATATGTAAGATTAAATACCACTGCTTGATCATTTGCTCATTGCGTAGTTTCAACAAAAAACTTCATTCAATTAAAAAGAAAAAGATAAGAAGGAAACAAATTAAACAAAGTGAAAGCAAGAAGATGTGCCAGACTACAGACAAGTATGAACAGCATGGTACAAACAAACCTTAACTAGCAACTTTCAAGAATTAGCGGTGCAAATCTGAAACCCCTTGATGCCACACAGCATCTAACTGTGGGCACTGAACATGATCATGTCACAGTCATGCGATACACACTGACAAATTAATCAAAGAGCACATGCTTATCACCACAAGATGCATAGGTTCTGTTTCTGATCTTTTAGAAAATGGCCGACTCGATCCAATCTATCCAAAGAAGCTCAAAGAATGGTGATTCAGAAGTTGTTGACCAGTAGACATTCATTAAAAAATGCAGGCGGGATACAGTATTAATCTGATGTCAAAGACAGATGATAGATTGAGCAAGAAAGTGTAGTAAAAGACATAATGCATGTTGGGTCAAGCACATACCTTTGCAACAAACCAAATCATCAACAAAACTGATGTAGCCATTTAAGGGAACCACTGTTTAGCATATAATTACTAGTGGAGCAATTTATTTTGTCAGTTGCGACAGTTCAAAACGTTGTTCTTAAGAAACTGCAAAGTGAAAGGTGTGTTTACAGTGGGTACCAAGGATGTTGACGTGAGCAACCACAATGCCTTTTTGTTGGTAACAGCAATCGCCTGCCTACCTAAACAGTAGAATACCTGAATGTCTATGGTTAATCTCTCTGACCAAGCCATGGCGCATGATTCATTCAGAATGAAGCTTTGTTCAATACTCCCATACATGTTAATTTTTCTTGCCTGCTTTTGCAATAAAGCCACTGGAAAAAGTTTTAAATTAATGCTCCTTATATTTTACACTGACACAGCTCTCTTGTCTCTGCACATTAAAAATATAGTATATTTCCAATAAATACTGAATTGGTCTTAATGTGTGTGGAATTCAGACTACTTGAACACAGTGGTATCTAGCTGCTTTTGTGCATGATGCTTCCATAAAAGACTATGATAAATTCTGGTGATAAAACTGAGGGTTAAAATATGAACAGAGTATATACTTCAGAGTCATACAACTAGGAGTCATGCTGGCTAGTGCACTGGCTTAAACATAAAGTAGTGGTAGGTGCATCTCCAGTGATGAACCAATTCCTGATAGTATCTGTCAATGATATATCTGATAAAGTAGAGTAGACTCATTCTGACCACAGCACTCTCATGTCTTACCAAACATGCCAGTCTAACAACACATTCCCAGTATCTCTACTGGCATGCATACAGTGTTATATGACTAGTGACCCAAAAAAAAAAAAAAAAAAAAACCACTGAGGGCCTTTCTCATATTCAGTGACAAGAAAATGAGCAGTAAATGCAGTAGATTTCTGGAAACAAAATGATAGGGTGACATTAACTGTACAAAAAAACGACTTGGAATATATTCAGTAATGACTTCCTATATGAACACAAAGTCGTCATTCAGTTGAAACATTCTACTTTAAACACAACATGCACTGATTCCTACACTGTGTAACAATTAACTCCTACATTCTTAGAAAAGTAAGAATATTATTATAGATGTTATGATTTGATTTGGTTTTTTCACAATGGACAGACTGGCAATGGAATATTTTCATGTGATTATAAAGTGTCCTTAAGTCTCAGCAGTTAAGTTTTATCATCCCACACAGTTACATGAGGGACATATGTGTCAGATCATATGTGTTATTGCCTCAATAAGCAAAATATGTATTCATTTCTCTTCCCCTAGCTCGTTTCCTAGCTGTCACCAAGCAGTTGTCATTAAGTTTTCAAGTTTATTTCTCAAAACTTGCCCACAAAATCCTTGGTTTCTAGACTTAATTTCTCTAATCAATTTACAATTATCATCTGTTTCTTGAGGACTGCCCCATGTATTTTCAGTCAGCCAAATGTACTATTTGCACTTACTGCTGCTAGATGTGAGCTTGTCTACTTACTCTCAACTTTTCAGGCCATGTTCACTGTCTGCAGTCAATACAGTATATCTCATAATTTTATGTTATGTCCTCCTCTCATGTCTTTTCAATTTCTCATTTTTTCCCCCCACTATATAGGGAAAATGAGCTGTACATTACACACCTGTAATAAACTTTTCTTTACTGGCTGGTAATGACATACTTCAATAATCATTTTAATGTTATGAATAATGTATGTTCTCAACAAGACATTTACATTACTACAAAAACTGTTACAGTTCCTAACAGACAATCTGTAACTTACTGTTAATAATAATACAACAGCAAAAGACAAGGCACCACAGACAGCAATGTTATAGAGATACAGCGTTAACAGATTCAGAGGTTAACCACACAAAATATGGACCGTGGAAACATCAGACACACTAAAAAGTACTATAAACGAAGTTAACAGAAGGGCCCGCTCCAGTCATCTCTTTCTGCCCTGACGTGCGAGGCATTCCAGGGGCAGAGGAGGAAAGAAGAAGATTATTAACTTACTACTACCATGTCTCATAGTGGCTGAAAAACTGTATAGGTTACAAAACCACTGACAACCAGTCTCTCACACAACTTCTCACAGAGATATATTCACTGCTCATATACAAGTTTTCACATTAAATCAATATTCTCACAAAAATAGCCCATCTGTACTGCATTATAATCTTCACAAATAACTGTAATGTGTGTACATTTATTGCTCAACACATTGAAGATGCATTCCAGGAAAGAAAGCACACTATTGCAGTCTGGGTGGATATGGAAAAGGCCTTCGACAAAGTGTGGAAAATTGGGTTGAAAGAAAAGCTACTTGAAAGTGGAATATCCCATCACATGCTTGGGTGGATCGTAAAATATCTTGAAAATCGATCTGCAAGAGTCAAGATACAGGGTTCAAGGAGCAGATCAGTCTCAATGAAACATGGAGTTCCACAAGGCGGAGTTCTGTCCCCAATTCTTTTCCTAGTTTACATTAACGACATAAAATCAAACCTCTGTAATGGAGTTCAAGCCGTTATGTATGCCGATGATCTGGCGCTACTGAGTTCAGAGGAGGACACTGAAAAAGCACAGACAAGGCTTCAAGAATCCCTCGGAACTCTAGAGAGGTGGTCCAATAGCTGGTACATGCCTGTAAATGGGGCCAAAACCACACACACCATTTTCAGTCTCTCTACCAAACCCCAGAAAGTTTCACTTAGATATGGCAGCCAGGCACTGATACATGATGACTCACCGTCATATTTAGGAGTAACCTTTGACCCAAGACTCACATGGAGAAAACAGATAGAAAAGACACAGAGCAAGGGACTCAAGAGAACACAACTGATGAGGAAGTTAGCTGGAACAGACTGGGAGCAAACCTCAATGTCCTTAAGAGGACCTATACAGGCTATGTGAGGCCAACACTAGAATATGGAATAGCTGCTTGGGCACAGCTGCTAAATCAAATTTTCACAAAGTCTCAAAGATCCAAAACCATGGGCTCTGTATTATGACAGGGGCAATGCGCTCCACACCAATATCAGATATGGAAACAATAACTGGTCTCCATAATCTGGAAGATAGGAGAGACACAAAGCTCCTCACCCAGCTCTCCAAATACAATCACTTTCAAGAACAACCCATGTACAGCCGACTGCAGAAACCCCAGAAGGCTAGACTAAAGAGAACCTGTTTTATCAAGAACGCAAATGCCAAGCTCGCTGTCCTTAAACTCCCTCCCATAATACCAAATGTTCCACTTAAACCTTACAATGACTGCCCCGCTTGGCTTAGGGATAGCCTACCAACAGTCAGAACCACTGTAACAAAGGTCTCCTCCAAATCATCAATGAGCAGCACTGATATGAAATCAACTACAGAAGGAGAGATCAATAGACTTTATCCACACCAGAGTTGGATTCGAGTGTATACAGATGGTTCAGCCAAGAGAGCAGTAAGAGACGGAGGAGGAGGAATATACATAGAATGCCGAAATGGTTTAAAAATCAACCAGGCTGTACCAACAGGTTCATATTCCTCCAATTATAGAGCAGAGGCAGAAGCACTTCTAGCGCCATGTTCTTTCCTGAATGGACAACAGCACAGCAAATATAGCAGAGTGGTCTTTTTGACTGATGCTATGTCAGTTCTACAAGCAATTGTTAACCCAAAAGACACTCAGTTTGTAGACTTGACGCAACAGCTGATTTGCTTAGGCTCTTCAGTAGAACAATCTGTACTGCAGTGGATTCCAGGTCACTGTGGCTTGGAAGGCAATGAAATAGTGGACAGATTGGTCAGAAGCGTCAGTGACATGGTACAAACAAATAGCGACTTAACCCACCAAGAGATGAAAACATTATACAATCTAGTATCCAAGAAAGGTGGCTGGATACCCACACCAGATTTTCTCCCCAAGACTCACTTCATCGCCTCTCTAGAGAGGGACAGTGTATTATATTCAGACTTAGGACAGGGCACAACAGATTTCGTCAACATATGTTCAAATTTTTTGGTGTAGGAAATACGGAGACGTGTCCCTGCAGCGTGCACCCGAAAATGCTGAGCATGTGCTCCAACACTGTCAACTGTATGCTGACAACAGAGACGCAATCTGGCCTGTTCCAACCACACTGAAGACAAAACTGTATGGTACACGAGAGGATATGGATTGCACGATAGCTTTCATAAAGGCTTCCGGCCTCCTGATATAAGTTTTCTGACAGAAGGATCGAAGAAGAAGAAGAAGAGACTGTAATGTCTGACACCGACTAGTATTTTTTTCACACCACATATTGTGGCACACTGCTTTATGTAACATACTCTGTGGTGGAGCAGTTTTGTGTGACATACTACAAAAATCCCAATGAAAATATGCAAGTAAGCTTATGTGATACATCATTGTTATCCTCTGACATTCTACATCACATCATGTGACACAACAGTTCATGAAACAAGACTCTTACATATTTAATGCATTATTTGTAAGATGTTAACATTCGTGCATAAATACTGGAGTTTAGCATACATTCGTTTTTATACTACAACAACTACTACTAACTAAATCACTACAAACTGAATGTCAGGCAGTTTAAAGTCCACCACTAAAGTGAACCCATTCATTCACTCTCTCATATGCACAGGCACGCACGCACATACAAACACACACAAGCAGCAAGGCAAGTCCATCAGCAGCACTTGCAGCATCCTGCTCATCAGGCATATGATGACCAGAGCTGTTATGTCATTCCACCAGCTCCACAGACAGCAAGGTTGGGCATTGCACACAAGCATGCACTAGAGGAGCAAGGGAGGTAGGGTCAGGTAACACATTACTGCAACAGGAAACAGGCAAAGTTCTAGGTTAGTGATAGTGCAAATATCTCCTGATACATTTCAACAGTAACATCAATGAGACATGACATTTTCTTACCAAATGTTAATAAAGGGTCTTCTTATTCTTTCCTTTACACAGGAGATATCTCTGGAACTGGCTCTTGTGTTCGCTTTGTATATAGTATTTTTTCAGTGTCTGATATTTTTATGGTCAACCTTTGGCTATGTTACCAGTGTATCTGTATAACATTCCTCTCTGTGGTACCCTGACTGATGCCAATCTTGTTGCATGGCCAAACCTAAGATATCTTTCTCTGGAAACTAATATTGTTTTTTTGCTGAATTATTTGTCAGGAACATTATCCCACTTTCAGATCAGTTCCTCTTATATCTTATGTTGTGGACATTATGTCTGAACAGCAGCAGAGTGCCCATTTGTGTGCTTTGTTTATGGGACCTTCCAGCAAACTGTCCATTATTTACATGGTTGGTCATCTTACAATTTCCACAGCTAAAGGTGCTGCAGGCTGAGTCATACCTCAGAGCAGCTGTAGACAAAGAACACCCTCTTTAGCTGCAGGTAAGGGTCAGAGGCTGAAAAGGGGGAAATTGTGGTTGGCTCAAGCAGAAGACATAATCAGACAAGTATGCATGCTGGAGAACATTGGGCGAGGAGAAGAGTGGGTCAGAGTACCAGAAGAAAAGTCTGACCTGTGTAGGGTTATGATCACATTGGGCCGGGAGTGCAGAGAGTAGCCAGCGGGTGCTACGGAGGTGGAAGTCCAACAGTTGATTCACGATAATTCACGCCCAGTGATCTGATTATCTAAATAGATGATTCGGTGTTGAGAGGAAAGAGAGGTGCCTGGGGGTTTGTAGAGAAAGCCAATGGAGAATATTTAGTGCAAGACAGCCTAGCAAGCGTCACCACAACATCTATCATGAGAATGGAGGTGGAGGCAGTAACTGCAGCTCTTCGGTGGCTAGAGAACAAGATGCTTATATATGTTGTAATTGTAACAGACTCTGAAGGCATGCTGAGATAGCTGAAGACAGGGATGCTTCGAGCAGAGTGGCAAGCTTCACTGGGAAGGTCACGGGTAGTAAGCATACTTTGGATCTTTTCCCCCGGCCATGCCGGCGTAGTGGGTAATGAACAGGCAGACAGACTGGCTGGATCTGTACCACTGAGTGTTGAACTGACAAGGCAGATGTGGTCAAGGCCTTTTGGGAACAAGTAACGGAATCAGTAGAAAAAGAAAATTATTATGGCCTGGAGAGAATTAGGCGCCCGGGTGTAACCAGAGGGTCTGGCCAGCTCACTACACTCTGAGGAAAGGCAAGACGAACATATAACCAGACTGTGACCAGTACCATCAGTATTGGAACTCTGCACTGGCTGCTGAAGATGAGGATAGAGCACGCATGTAAATGCCCCGAGTGGTATGATGTAAATTCTTGACTTGACTCAACTATATCCACTTGATCTATACATTACTGTTCACTGAGGTATATTATCTGTTGCAGCTGAGTTAGATCTTCTTCCTCTGCCTTTATCCTAAAAAAGGTAGCATGCTGTGTTGTGGTTTACAGGCAGGCCCTTACATGTTCCGATTTCAGCAAATCCCCAGGTAGTCACTTTTTGGGACATGTCAGTTAGGCAGCAATGCATCTAATATTCTCCCCTAAAAATGGCCCCCTGAACTCACTTGGGGAAGCTGAATTAGATGACCGAACCATTTATTTTGTTTTCTGATGAAATTTAGCACTAATACTGCCACCATTTTCATTCTGATCTTCTGTCTCCATAAGTGCTCTTCTCAAGAATCTCATCCCAGTTAGTCTTTGATTAATCTCTAGCTCTTCTCTTTCTAACTCTCCCTGATCATATAGCAAGAAAAATCATTATGCCAAACATATTTGGGGTTGTTATTTTGCAATAATTCTAAGTAGGATAGATATTTCTAAATGCCGCTATTCTGACTTAATAACTCAAGAGGTTCAGCTTCATTTTCAACACAGGAGAGATTTACCAACATGTATTGCTCTGATGTTGTCCAAGTATTAAAACATGGGTACCATTGATTTTCCTTGGAAAATCTACCACAGGATGCCACTTTTCAGTAACTTAAAACATGGGTCAAGCACTATATACCCTGCATGCATTGTGGCATGCAAATTAAGTTGTTTTACAAATACCAAACTACATAAATCCTAGCTATTAATGTTCACATGATAAGATTACCATGTTTTCTGAAGTTCTGGCACAGTTTAAGCTCTTGGATATCTTCTGTATTCCTCATTATGGCATAGGCCATCAACCAGCTCACACCAGCCATCATATCTTTTGCCAAATCCTGTCTCACTACATGATTCATATATATCTCTAGTTTTCTTCATGTACAAGATGTCCAAAAAACAATGCACTCTTTTCAAAAAAATATTCTGAAAAGTAAAATTTCCTTGTGAAATCATTAACAGCCTGGAAAGTTTCTTATTTTTGTCTCAACCTGTTCCTGTTCATCTTTGCCTATATAGCTGAGTAGACAGATGAAGGACTCCATACTTTTAATTGGGTTTTGCAGAGGAATATTGAAACTAAATAAGAGACTAACAATAATAAGTCTGTCCCCATCAACTAAACTTAGAGACTAACTTACAGAATAAAATAAACAACATAACACGTGAACCACAACAATCAGAGGGAGCAGTTCTAACAATAGAATGTAAGACTTCTTCTAAATGATTTGTAAAAAAATTATACAGACAAATAAAAAACTTATGCCATGAAATGACAAAATAAAAAAAAAAAACATAAAATGTGAACATGATCAGAGTGTACCATTCCAGGTTGTAGAATGTTTGTGTCAAGGTGTTGTGCTCTATAAACTTGATATTGATCAATCTGAGGCTGCCATTACTAAATCTACACACAGTACCTTACATATGGCACCAGATACAGTTCCTTTAAAATTAGCAAACAACAAAAATGTCAGACAGTAGACTGACATGTAATATCAAATAAAAGCTAATCAATCAGCAAAAAACACTAAATATTGTCTGCCTATAACACTGCACACATTTGCTAGCTCCTACTCAATGATCCTATTAGTATTCACAAGACATTAATTATCAGAGTGGATAAAAGCACACACAATAATAAATATAGCTAGCATTTACACTTCACAAATCTCAATATAAGTCACTACTTTTTAGGTGGGGGTAATCTGACACCAAATCGTGCCAGCATTTCTTCCCTGTTTGTGGCAGGAACTTTTGGCGTGGTACCAGCAGTTTTAGAAGTGAGAACAGATGGTGCTGTGTTTTGTGAAGATGCTAGTGCTGATGCTGGAGATTTAGTGGAGGCTCCAAAATTCTGAGACTTTGGTGTACCAGTAGGTTCAAATCGTGAAGCTAACATATTTGGTTTTAATGCCACTGTACTAGGTGTAGAAAAGGCTGGCTTTTCAAATTTAGATGCTTGACCAGCTAAAACAGAGGGCTTTGTGGCTGCAGCACCTGACTGATATAAAGGCTTGGGTGCCACATATGAAGGTGTTTTAGTATCTATGTTGGCATCATTAGGCTTTGTTGATGTCTGCTGTGACTCTACTGTTGCTGGTTGGTTGAATGGTTTAGGTAATATACTTGGCTCTTCCTTTTTCAAAGAAACTGGTGTTGTTCTATACTTTGAACCAGGCACTTCAGAAAGTTCTGCAGCCTGTGCTTTTGGAGAAGGCTGAATAGTATGAGGGTAAAAAGGTGACAAAATAGGTTTTGGAGCTAGCGGTGGTGGTAATGTTGGGGGATGTTTGGCTGGTTCTGCAAAAACAATTTTACTGGAAGTAGATCCCATCGCAGTAATAACTGGGCTAAGTTTGACGACTTTAGGACTGTCAAGGAAATTCGGTTTAACAGTTACAGGAGAGGCAAGTGAACTTGGTTTTGGAGCCACTGGAGGAGAGACTAGGTCAGATTTAGAAGCTGTAGTGACTATGCTGGATTTTCCAACCTTGTCAAAAAGACCTGACTTCCTAGTTGTAGCAAAGGCAGCTGGTTTTGGAGGAGGGGATGGGCCTGCTTTCAAAACTGTGGTAAATGAACTAAGTTTGTCAACAGAAGAAGATGGAGCAAAGGGGCTGGATTTCAGAACCGTAGGAGCACCTGAAGTTGGTTGTGAAGGAACAGGGTCTTCAATGAAAGAGGCAATTAGACCAGGTTTGTCAGCAACAGGTGTGGCAAATTGGCTGGATTTCATAGATGTAGGAGGTGCACCTGATGTGGGCTTTGGAGCTACTGGAGGATGAACTTGACTAAGCTTAGGAGCTGCTACTGAACTAGGTTTTGTGAATTTCGGAGAGACAGCTGGGGTAGATTTAGAAGCTGTTAAAAGACTAAAAGAACTAAGTAAATCAACTTGTGGGGAGACAGCAGTGATTGGCAAAATGTTAGTGGCAAACTGGTTTGCTTCATATGGAGGGGGAAAAGCTGTTGCAGGTGCAAAAGAAGAACTGATGGCCTCAGGGATGGCAGTTTCAGATGGCAGAGAATGGATAGCAGTTTCAGCTGGAGGAGGGAGGATGGCAGGTTCAGCTGGAGGGGGGATGGCAGGTTCAGCTGGAGGAGGAATGATGTCAGGTTCAACTGGCGAAGCGATGACAGTTTCAGCTGAAAGAGCGCTGGCAGTTTCAGCTGGAGGAGGGATGGCAGGTTCAGCTGAAGGGATGGCAGGTTCAGCTGGAGGAGGGATGGCCGGTTCAGCTGGAGGAGGAGGGATGGCAGGTTCAGCTGGAGGAGGGATGGCAGGTTCAGCTGGAGGAGGGATGGCAGGTTCAGCTGGAGGAAGGATGGGAGAATCAGATGACAGAAGAGGGATGGCAGTCTCAGCTGATGGAAGAGGGATGGGAGTGTCAGATGCAGCAGGAGTTTCAGTAAAAGAAAGAATAGTTTTTTCAGCTGGTGAAGAAGGGATGGTCTCAGCTGGTGGAGGAAGGATGGTGCCCACAGCTGGTATATCAGCCTCAACTGCAGGAGGGGATATATCAGTTTCATCTAGGGAAGGAATGATGACAGCATCATCTGAAGAAGGAGGTAAGTCAATCTCAGGTGGGGGAGGCGGTATGTCAATCTCAGGTGGCGGAGGGAGGATGGTAGCCTCAACTGGTGGACTGATAATAATTTTAGCTGGAGGAGGAGGGAAGATGTCCTTGGCTGAAAAAGGAAGCTTGGTAGAATCGGGGGACAGAAGAGGAAATGCTGGTGAAAGGATGGTGGCTTCAAATATAGGAAGGATAGTACCTTTACCAGCAGAAGGAGAGATGGAGGCCTCAGCTGGGTGGGGAAAGATAATGCCTTCAGCTGGGGGTGGAAGAACGGTACCCTGGGCTGAGAAAGGATGGATAGCAATGTCAAGTGGGGTAGGTGGAGCAGTAGCCTCAGATGTGGGATAAAGTATCTCCTTAACAGCAGTAGGAGAGGGAGTAGCTTTAGCTGGAGGAAAAGTAAGAACAGTTTCAGCTGGAGAAGTTAGAATAGCTTCAGCTGAGGGAGAGAATAGTATAGCTTCAGCTAGAGGAGGGGCATCATTGAGGACTGGAATCTTATCTGGGGAAGAATGTATTGTAATGTCAGGTGTAGGAGGAAGGATGAAGGTTTCATTTGTAGAAGACGAAACTGCAGGCTCAAATACTGGTGGCAATATTAATCCATCAACGGCTACAAAAGAAATTACTTGTGCAGACTCATGATCATCGCCTGACCTTACCTCAGTCTCTAGTGTAGTTTTTGATCCTGATGGTGTCGCTGGTGCCATCTTTTCATCCAGCCTTGCTTTAATATTGTCAAATTTGTCCACACCCAAGTAGTCTGCCTGTCCCTGCTCCCACTGAAGTCGACGTTCAAAGTCACTCTTGCCTGAACTTCCATCACTTGATAATGTCAGGTGTGCCAGATCTCCAACAATGCCTCCCTGAAGAAACATATTCCCATGAATGTGCATGAGAGAGAAAGAATGTGTATGCGTGTGTGTGTGCGCTATATACTTGTACATACATGCATGTAAACACACACACACACACATAGAAACATGTTTATATACACACACACACACACACACACACATATGTATATAATACATACATACAGATATGTGTGTGTACAGGATATGTAAGTGTGTACACATATTTGTGTTTACATGTAAATTATTTCTGTGAGTGTCATCTGCCCTGGAATCTGGACACAAGCACAAAGATTTTCTGATAACTGGATATATCTATAAAAGCTAGAGAGAAAGATAGAGACAGACAGACAGACAGACAGACAGACAGACAGACAGACAGACAGACAGACAGACAGACAGACAGACAGACAGACAGACAGACAGACAGACAGACAGACAGACAGACAGACAGATAGAAAAGAGAGTGAAAATGCAGAATGACTGGGAAAGAAATGCTAATTCACAGTTCTGTATAAACTTTAAATTGGCTAATAATTTCACTACCAAATATGTTTATTCTCCTTTAGCTGCACACAAATTTGAGAGAGATGGGGAAGATGATGAACTGCTCTATTTAGCTACACCTTATATACAGTGAGTCATTACAAGGCTGGACTGACATGATAGTCAACAATGTGGCAATGCTCGTCATGCAAGTCCACTGTCTTCTGTGTCCACTACAGACAATCATGTCTGCTGCAGATGTTTCTTTAACGCAGCAGTCCCAAACATTTTTGGAGAGGCCACGCCATTATATCAAGGCAGTGACCAGAGACCCCACACATAATGGGCTTCATAATAGGGTAAATATTCTTATTCTTCGTCTTCTTTTGTTTGCTTGAAATAGATTATCTACATCTGCAATTCTGTCTCTTCACTGTCTGTTATAATAGGGTAAATAACACATCAAAATAAATTCTGTCAGTTTAAAAAAGAGAAATTTTAATAAATTGCCTTACAGCATAATTAATGTGATAGTTGACATTTTTAGTCATTGAGAACCTTACAAATTTGCTTCTGAGTTTTCATAAATGGGGAGCCACCATTGTGTAGAGGCTAGATGCTAGTCTGCGAATCGGAAGGTCGTGGGTTCAGGTCCTGATAGAGCTTAACTTTCTTCGCAACTGACCTTAGCTCCCAAGTCGACCCAGCCTCAAATGAGTTCCAGGTAAAGTCTTGGTAAGTAAAGGCGGCTGGCATGATGCTGATCTCATCACCTGCAGAGAACCCATTGGTCTACAAATATAGGTCCAGCCCTAGATGGTCAATACGCCTAATGTCATGGAAAGAGTCCTTTACTTTCCGTTAATGCTAACCTCAAGTCATTCTCAACATTTAACCTGTTTCTTGTTTTGATTGTCAACTGAAAAAGCAATCTGTTCTCAAAGATTAATAGAACAAAGAGGAGTAAAACTCAAACACAGCATGATGACACTTGGATGTGACTGATACATAGTACACCAGCAGTAAGTCAGCAGTTTTTCATAAAATAACATGCATCCCTTGGAATAATTCTGCAGATCCAAGAATTCATCTTGTACTTCAACTGAGATGCTGACATCTCGGGATGCCAAAAACAAATTTTGTACCAGCGCCGCTTCTTCCTCTATAAGCTCAGGAAAATAATGACGAAAATAATGATCTCTTCTTTCAAACTGCCCTTTAAATTCCTCTCAAATTTATCTACAGTGCTGCACAGTTTCTCAAACATAGCATGTAGAGAGGGTGTAGAGAACTTAGACGGAGACCTCTTAAACAGAGGATGAAGAGAAGCTAGACAAGAGTTAGAAAGGAAAAAGAATAAGAATTCAAGTGGTGTGCAGCAGATACAAAAAAAAAAAGGTTTAATGGAAACATTTTATGAGCGAAATTTGAGGGGATAGATCACTGGGTAGGTTTTGGAAACTTTACAGACAGATGCAAAAGTAGAATCGGCCTATCACAACAGGCTTTATATACACTGATAATGATATGCCAATGACAACAGACAAAGAAAAGGGGAAGCATTCTTGAAGAGATTTATAGCCCAAACTAATCATAATGATAGTTAGCTTAGAAATTCAGTTAGAGATAATCTGTATGATACTATAAAAAGAAATTATTTTTAGGATATTATTAGGGTGGCGGATATAAAATATGTATTTCAAAAAGCAAAAGACACTGCATCAAGACCAGATGGAGTGAGGTATGACCACATGAAGAGCATGAGTGATGAAGACTTGAGGGAGATGGCATTTTACTACAACCAGAACATGAGAACAGCTACAGTACCCCAGGATTTGGTACATAGCTACCTAATCCCACTTCCAAAACCAGGCAAAGATCATTCCAGACTCAGTGGTTTCAGGATTATCACTCAACAAAACACTTTTGGCAAGAAGCTAGAGATGATTATTACTGTTAAACTACACATTTTTTGGAAAATATGGAAGAGCTCCTGCCAAAAGGTTTGGGTAGTTACAAGCAACGGAAAGACACCTGGTCAAATGCAGCTACTTTTGCTTTTGATGTTTACAAGGGGTTCCAGAACAGACAGGAGATGGCTGTGGCAGCACTTGATCTTAAGGATGCATACAACAGAATCAGTAATGGTAAGCATACAAAAGAGTCAGATATTATATTTTGATATCTGCACTCAGAGAGAAGGGGGTTTGCCCCTGGCTTGTGAACTGGATAGCAACTGTCCTGCATTCGCGTATGTTGAATACTGGGTACTTGGACCTCAGAACCATGTAATATTGCCACAGGACTACCCCAGGGTTCTGCAATTTCAGCAGTGCTCTTCAATGTGTATACAAGCAAGATTGCAGAACTTGAAGCCCAGGTGTTGGAATTATATTAACATATGCTGATGATGTTCTTGCATATAGGCAGAGGAGAGATAGACAACGGATAGCCCAAGAGCTGCAGGCAACTGATGTGCAAAAATGGGTGCTCTCTGGACAACAGAATTGTAAAAGCTAATGTTCGAGGCCTCACAATTAATGACAATAACATCAAAAGAGAAAGCAAACTGAGGTACCTGGGTATCATTTTCAATAGAAGCCTGTCCTTCAGGGATCATGTAGAGGCAGTTGCGGGAAATGCCAAAAAGGACTCAATGCTCTCAATATTATGGCAGCGATGGACATGGAACAAAGAATGCTGTTCACAATGTTCCAGCATGTGATGGTATTGTGGTAGCAAGGATGGATATTAACCTGAGGTTAGACAAACACCAAATGATGAAAGAAGAGCATCCTACCTTAGAGTCACACTTGACCGGCAGCTCAGCCTCAAGAACCATATTGAAAACATAAGGAATAAAGCATTGAGGCGGTTACAGTTATTGAAGAGACTTGGAGGAACAGCATAGGGATCAGACAAGGAAACTCTGAGGGGCTTATATCTTGGATACGTCCACTCTGTGATAGAGTACAACAATTCACTGCTTACAACCTGCTCCAAAACTAACCTAGAAACTCTTGACAGAGTACAAAATAATGCCCTCCGATTAATCTGCGGAGCTATGCGGTCTACTCCAACTGCTGCATGTGAAATCCATACAAATGTGGAACCCCTCGTGTTGCAGAGAGAAGAAGCCACTTTAAAGCTCCAAAAGTTTGAATTAAATTGGTAGGCCAAGAAACCAAACAGTCAGACCCAATCACCCTTATGAACTCATCGCTAAAGACCATTAAGAATGGATACATGTTTATACTGATGGATCTGCATTTAAAGCTACCATTAAAGCAGGTTATGAAATCTACACAGGTTATTCCGATGGATCTGTTGGGATTTTTGATCCATGTGGGGAATTCTGCTCAAATTATGAAGCCGAAATAATTGTACCTGAAACAGCAGTATACCACCTAAAGACTGTAATGGATGTTTACCCTTCAAAGGCCCAAAATACTGTCATCTTTACAGATTCAATGTCTGCCCTTAAAGCTCTGGAGGGCAGTGTACACTGCAGAACTGACATAGCCAAGATAATTCTGGATGCTGATCAGCTAATTACCTCATACAATATGCAGTAAAGCCTGGAATATGGTATCACAATGTATAGTTGGAGAATGGAATATGGTATCACAATGTATAGTTGGAGAATGGAGGTGGAGGCAGTAACTGCTGCCTTCTGCTGACTGGACAATCAGCTGTACACACATGCTGTGATTGTAACTGACTAGCAGAGCATGCTGAGAAAGGTGGCAAGCATCACTTCAGAGGTCCTGGGTAATTAGCATCCTTTGGATATTTTCTCCAGGTCATGCCGGTGTATTGGAAAATGACTGACTGGTTTTGCACCGCTTTGTGATGAAATGATGTATGACAAGCCGGATGTTGTGAAGGCTCTTTGGGAGCGATTGAACAGTGCGGAGGCACAGATAGATCATTACGGTTCAATATTCAAATATATATGTTTCCTAGATTTACTTTTTGACACCAGTTATGGAATTTAGATTTAAATGTCCTAAAATTACCATGAAATTCGATAATAGATGTTTCGTTTTATTGGAGTTTCAGGTTAAGCCTACCTGGCTTTTCTAGTACGTCAGACAGGTAAACAATTTTTCTCAACCAAGCTTAATAATTAAAATAAGCTGCAAGTTCACACTTCACTCAAATTTCCAAAAACACATTTTGCTTTGATAACTACCAAACATTAGTACAGAAGACTGATTGTCATCATTCATGTCTTTACACATCTGTTTAAACAGACAGCTGTTAAAGAGCTGCAAGAATGCTGTCTGCTCCTAATGTAAAATTTGTCTGATCAAGTCTCACACATTTGCAACTCTAAATCCTGTTGAGAATTTTCAAAATGCTTCAACTGTAAGTACAGTAAGAGTTGTGATGGTTTCACAGACTCAGCACTGAGAATAACTTTGAGAAAAAGGCATTGTGGTTTTACTATTGCATTGTTAGTCAAGGAAGTACAGTCATATTTAAGAAACTCTTTTGAATATTCCATTATTCCATATTTTCTTTCCATGAGGAGGGACTTCTAAATATAAAGATATATATTTGAAATTATTTAAATAATATAATACACATATGTAAAAATAATGTTAACAAATCAAATAATTTATTACAAGTAAAGGTAAGGCAAAATAATGTATTTGAACTGTCACACTAAGGATCATAATTAATTAGCAAAAAGACCCAGCCCAAAAAAATTTATTTTACTGAATGTTGAGAAATACTATTGAAGGCAAAAAATAATTATGCTAAGCATTTATTTCCACAAATATTTTCAATTAAAAATTAAAAATCAAATACTGTTGAATCCACAAATGTCTGGAACATACAGCACTGCTCAGCTCATGGCTAACTGCTCTTGGCTGGTTGATTAGTGATTAGAAAGGATTATCATCACAGCACTCCCGACAGATCCATAGGTGCTCCGATCTCCTCCTCAAAAGCTCCACAAGTGTAACAGGACTGATGATGCCTATTCTGTGTTGGTTAATGAAACGTCTTGTCCTCTTAGTGAAGTGTTCAACCCCCATGTCCATCAGTCTAGACAGGGATACAGAATCATGTCCTTTGGTGTGTTCCTTGGTACAGTAAGTGTAGCCCATGGCATTGATAACATCACTTCTGTCCAGTACTGGGCCACCCATAGCAACCGCAGTGTCAGCAAGATAGTCTGCACGCTCCTTCCCTTGAAAAACCGGATGACCTGGCACAAAGATGAAGGTTAGGGCAGATATTCATGAAGTGCTTATTGTTGCAATCCATTGTTGCCTGATAAATCCAGCTTGGATTTTTTTAAGCATATTCATTGAGTCTCTAAGAATGCATACGTGTGTGAACTTTTGAGTACCAAGATATGCTAAAGCCCTTGTTACAGCCATAGTTTCCATATTAAGGCTACTAGCTGTAACAGCAAAGGTGCCATTCATTTCCTTGATGGTTTCCCCCTTGAGCTTACTGTCAATGCCCATGCACTTTGCTTGCCCCTAATTACTGATCCATCTGTGTTGATAGGCTGGCTAAAGAATGAAAATAATATGAGACCCAGGATATCGGATGTGTTGATATGAGATTTATTTTGAAGGAAAAAAAAACTGATGCTGCCTGCAAGTAACAAGGCTAGGCACTCAGCGTTCATGACAAGTGACCAATCACAAACCAAGCAGCACTTCCATTCTGCAAACAAATCTCTGTGCAGGAGACGATGTGATTTTATTTTTCCTTTAAAAAAATTTTCATCTCTCACTGCCCGGCAACCTCACATAGAAAACTTTTCTCGACCACATCTGGGGCCGCAACCCAAGGATAACCCGTGCTCTAATGCCAAAACTAACATCATTTCTCTTGGTTTTCTACTTCAACTTTTTCGTTGTTATGACACACTAAAAAAGTCAGGGACCCTTTTCATACCAGCAGCACATCAGGCATACAGTGATAGACCTGTTTGAAAGACCTACTACCACTCAGTGGGTGATGTGGTCAACATTAGGCTGGTCAACTTGATTTCCTAGGTCATTATCTGGTACTTACTTTAGACAGATTCAAATGACACCTAAGATGAATTTTTTTTTTTTAAATCTGCGTTGTTACAAATATGAACCCCAGGCAAATGTCAGGGTACACTTCATTACCCCCCCCCCCCCCCCCCCCCTTTCCTTTTTTTTTTCCTTTTCATAATGTGCCTAAAAGGCTGTCCTCTTCTGATACAAGTAAACAGTTGTTTCTTTGTAATTTGATTACTGTCAAGGCATCTTTTGATTGTCTTATAATCATACAAGGCTGGCGCGATGCTGAAAACATCACCCACCTAGTGCCGATTGGTCTACAAAATACAGGTCTAGTAGCCCTATATGCCTGAAGGTGTGAAAAATGTCCTTTACTTTTTTCCTTTATAATCATACATGGTATTCTTATTGTTATACTATAAAAAAATACTTTTCCGCAGCTACCATAAAATTTCTCCCCGATCTGCTGGCTGTTCACGATTCACTGGTAAACAACAGTGTTACCTCTTAATAGCTTTAAGAACTCTCTCACCTCTCAGCTGATGAAGATACATTGTGCAGAATATTCTTCATTCTGTGGAATGATGTTTTTGCTTGAGCTACTTTACTATTAACCTCTTTAATACATTACTTTATGCTGCACAAGAGGAAAAAAGTTTTTTGCAACTTAATCTAGCTGTTTTTCCTCTATTAAAAAAACATGAACATTATTGTACAATTACATTTATATATTTGTGTGTGTGTGCCTTTGATTTTCAGCAATCAAAAACATTGATCAGCACACTGCTTTTTATTTGTTTGATGCCTACCAATTTATATGGTTGATCTTGTGTGGATTACCTGACTAGATCAATGACAAACTCAATAAATTGGTTGATAGTACACAGCCCAGTCTAACATGTTTAATGAAATGAAAAGCTGTCATATTAGTTGTTAATGTTAAAAAAATGTATGTGTTCAGGCATAATTTTCTTTATATACTCACAGTATGTTGCAATTGATAAATTATGTGAAGACTGCCCATACTAGGTTGCCATGACCATTGTGTTTATAGGGACATCCTCTGTCTAGCCCGGCACAGCTACAGGTCAGTTTTGTAAATTGTTCAGGTCTTGACTTCCTCAATCCATCACCTGTCTGCCACCACATAAGGTTAACTATGATGACCAAAAATTGGCTACTTCCCAAACATTTCGGTGCTAAGCAAACATCATGTAGGCTAGTTGACTTACCCCTCCCCTCCCACACCACCCCAATTCCCCCCCCCCCCCCCATGCCTAGAGAGAGAGAGAGAGAGAGAAGAGAGAGAGAGAGAGAAAGAGAGAGAGAGAGAGAGAAGAGAGAGAGAGAGAGAGATTTCACACACAAAAAGGCCAAGATATCCGAACAACCATGATGCCAAATGTGTTGCACTTTAAGTAGCACAGAACAGCAACATTTTTGTCTGCACAGTTTCCATCACAGGCCCCATTTCTATTTACTGAAACCTGCAAATATATGCACCTATTATTTTGCAATACAAAGATTGGTTTCAGGTGCGCCATCACAATAAAAACATTGAGGAATTTTTTTTAAAGAGCAGGGGTGGGGTGGCACAACGGATTTATACTTTCTAAGAGGGTGGGCACAATATTTGTAATATAATAATATTTGTGTAGTAATATATGTATAAACAAAAAATTAACATGAGAACTATACACAATTAGTGGTGAATGTTTCACCCTTTACAACTGTTTAATATATATATGGGAGGGGGGGGAGAGGGGGGGTTAAGGTGCCTAAGCCCCTAGGTTGCTACACCCCTGATCAGTCCGCCTTTATATGACCTTAAGATAGATACAAGCGTCTTCAGATGTCAACTTTACCGTGCTGCATCGCACAACGCATGTTTTAACTTAAGACTTCATTGTCTGAATTATTGGAAAACTGAAACAGAAAACGGTACATTGATAATAAACTAGACAAACCATCCAAATGTAACCATACTGTGTTTATAGATAGAACTAGAGAACAAGGTTATGCATTTGTCCCTCAGTGGTAAGAAGCTGGTAAAGGACAGAGCGATTTGCTGAATAAAATCATACGTATCTAGAACAGTGATTCCCAAACTGGGGCGATCTGGCAATGAGAAGATGATGTAGTTGAGTCGTGTGAAAATGGGGGAGGGCGTGTTGAATATTGTTAGGGGTGGTCTCCTTGGTGAAGTGACCAAGCCGTTTGCCTCGCCCTCTGAAGATCATGGGGTCATTTCAAGGCTGCATAGTCCAGTTCATGCGTGCAATAGTTACAGTGATTACTTGGGATCTTCGCCAGAGCTGTGTTCATGCTCTGTGTCACACTCTCGGCAGATGGCTAGCTGTTCTGCGGAAAGGGGGGGGGGAGAGAGAGAGAGAGAGAGAGAGAGAGAGAGAGAGAGAGAGAGAGAGAAAGAGAGAGAGAGGGGGGGGGATCGTTTGAGATAAAAACCTGGTGAAATGAAGTCGATTCTATCGACTTTAAAATGAGTGAAATCACATTAGCGTGTCAGGTTCGTCCTTCTTGTTCACATTATTTTTCCCATTCGAGAATTTTATTTTAATATTTACCTCAGCTATCTTAATTTTCTGTGAGTGATGAGACATTTTCTACGGCTAACTAAAAAAAACAATTTACAGTTTCAAGCTACCCTGTTTACAAGTACATCTGCCTTTACTGTTGTGAGACATACGAAAAAATATAGTAGTTAGATAAAAGAATGCAAATCTGTCACAACGTAGTTTGCTTAATGGTAAAAATCCAGAAGGGCGCTGCACGCCGCCACCCCACCCTTTCCTCAAAGGAGAGAGGGGGATAGTCTAGGAAACCAGAAAGTATACACAGGGTCGTGTTCAGACTTAACTCGCGCTCATATAAAACTAGTTGCGTAATACAATAAACCATACCTCCATACGCCATGCAAATCCGATTACGGTCGTCTCAACATTCCTTGACTTTCTACAGCAAACAAGTGTAAAAGCACTGACTGTTAAGAAGACAGATCGGAGACCTTGACAACGAAACACAGTTATAACTAGTCATAGCAGAAGAAACGAAATTACCAGTACGTCTATGGTTACCGCAATATCACTCGGGGAGAAAAAAGACAGCACAAGTATGTTAATGCAACCGTGGGAAAAATGACGGCAGATTCAAGGACTCGATACTAAAGAAGATATAAACACCCACCCAGCCCCCAACTTTCCGCTAGCACACAATGTCATGGAAACTGAACATCAACAGACGTTTCCTTCACTATCAGGTCAGTGGTATTGAATAGCAAGGCCGTATAACGTTCCATAGTCGGTGTACGTGGCTTAGGCGTGGCTTAGGTGTACGCACGCACGCACGCACACACACACGCGCGCGCGCACACACACACACACACACCCCCCCCCCCCAACATCAAGAGAGGTAAGGCAGCAAACAATGAACATATTACTAAAAAGAGTTTGGGATAACAGGAAGTTAACGATTAAAACAAAACTCTTGTCTATCAGGCTTGTGTTATCGGGACTCTATTTACGGCACTGAAACTTGGTCAACTAATTTTACAAACACACAAAAGAAAAAGCACCGAGTACTGGAAAGAGCAGGTATCACAACAGTTTGCTCAATGCTCAGTCTCCAAGGTTTAGGTCGCTAGGTCACACTCGGAGATTGGAGGACGATAGAGTTTCTAAAGACAGATGGGTAGAAAATGTCGAGGTCTGCCTCTACTGCGATATAATATGTGTGCAAACAGGAAATGAATGAAACGGTGTGTCGTAGGTCCAAGGAAACAAAGTGCCATGGGCTGTGCTGCGTGGAGAGGGCTGAAGATTGGGGGGGGGGGGGGGGGTGGAGAGATTCGAAAGGGAATATGAATAAGGGGAAAAAAAACATAATTGCAGACAGGTGTACTACAAAGTGGGTATTGGGAACGACTTCCTGGGTGGTTGCACACAAAATAAAAAAAAACTAACAACATAAACTTTCTTGTCCTTTAATTTACTGTGATAACTGTCAGACACAGACGAATATTACCCTAAACCAACAAACAGGATAGGAAGTATCCAAGTTACAACTGCCTGTGTCATAAAGAGTTAATCTGGCTGGACCCATGCCATCTGTACCCTATCACGTGGTAACGTGATGCGAACAGAAGCTGATCGACACGTAGCAAGCAGAGGGGCAAGGTACAACCTTCTTGAAACTTTCCACCAGGTGGCCTAGAGAATTCATGATCCAGACACTCAGGGTTGCCATATTGGCATTTTTTATGCCAGATGCCACAAATCTGGCATATTTGAAATTGAACTGGCATAAGATTATGAACTGGCATATTCTGGCATATTTGGGTTTTTCCTGGCATTTCTTATTAAGATGTGCTCACATTTTCTTCATGGTTCCTCTGTTAGAAACACGCAAATTTACTAAAAGCAATGTAGACCTACAGTTAAAATCTGTATTTCCGTTTGACGTTGTTGTGATGACCTAGTGCGGATTAACAGAGTTTCACGCCATTTCTTTTTGTTTTGTTGTCTTCCTAAAAGGATCATGACTGCTATAAACCTCTGGAAAATACTAGAATAAATGCGAGATATAAAACGAAAACCCACCACTGATACCAAGTGATTCAGACTGTCCAGAACTACTTGAGGACAGAAAATAGATAGGATATAGACCTAGTTCTATCTGTGATAGATTTTATTACTTTTACCAATGGCTACGTCACTCCAAAAAAATAGAAAGCATCTTATGACAGCAATCGCAAGTATAATACTAATTGGGAGAAAACAAACTCATGGCTCAAAAGGTCTTCAGACGGATCAGAGGCAGCATATGGTAAATTGTGTCAGTACACTGTTGCAACAAGAATTAGTAGCATTTCAAATCATAAAAAAAATCAGAAAAAAACAGGATAAAAACTCCGTCAAAAAGCCAGTCACAGCTTATTAAAACATTAACTCCTATATAAGGCAAAGTAATGTTAAATTTGAAGCAACAGAGTTGCAACTTGCTGTAGGCATGACCTGCCATTGTGCAATACGCACAATTGATCATTTAAGTGAAATCATGAGAGCGCATGGTCAGGGGAGTACATTGGAGCACATACAGTTGCATAGAACTAAATGTTTATGCATAATAAAAAATAGTATATCGCCTGCACTTAAGGATGACCTTATTGATGATTTTCGGAACAAGAAATATGCCATCATTATAGATGAGTCTACTGACGTTTCCACTCAAAAGTACTTGTGCATTATAGTTAGTTTTTTCAGTGACAGGAAAAAATAAATATTTACTGGATTTCTTGCTTTAATTTCCTTGCAAGTGGCTACAGGAGAAAACTTATTTAATTTGACTGATAAGGAAATCAAAAGGTGTGGTCAGAGTCTTACAAATTGCATTGGGTTTGTGTCAGATGGCGCTTCAAACATGGTCGGGTGCAAGAACTCGGTATGGTCCAGAATTAAAGATGTGTCTCCTTTTTGTGTACACCTCAGATGTATCTGCCATTCACTAGCACTCTGCATTTGTAGTGCAATTGCCAAGCTGCCATCAGATATTGGTTTCTTACTGACAAAAATACCTCAGTGATTTCGTCATAGTGATTTTAGATGAGAAGCCTATAAAGAACTGTTTAAAGTGATGAACACATCTACGGAGTTTGAATCAGAACGAATTGCTCCTCTTCCATTTGAGAAACTGTCATCTATTAGGTGGCTTGTGCGTGGACAGATTATGTTCAATATGTTGGTGAACTGGGAAGAATTGAAAGCTTATTTCACATGTGCTGAATTAGCACAGACAACGTTTGACATAAAATATAAAGTAAGATTGTTAAAGGAAATGCTGTTAGACCACAATAATTATTTGTACTTTGTGTTTGCGACACCAATTGTACAAGAATTTGAAAGACTGAACAGTCTTTTTCAACAACAACAAAAAAAAGCTAATCCTCATAAAAGTTAGTTGCGTATCCTTTACAGGACGTTGCAGAACCAACCCTAACAGCCCCTGGCTGCTGTGTGGTTTCTCTAGGCAATATACGTCCAGTAGTTTGCCATTGCTTCCTGGACGGTCGGCTTTCTTGATACCGCTGTCGAAACCAACGCAAGGCGCAGTGCCCGCAGCTGGGCTCGAACCTGGCATCCCGGCATTACGAAGCGAAGCGTTCGCATCGACTTAGCCACAGAGCCGACAATCCTCATAAACAACACAAAAAATTGTCCACGCACCAGAAAAGTCTTAAGAACACACTGCATGACGTCAATGAGCAGAAAAAAAAATATTCATCACGTTGACTTTGGTATTAAATTCCTAACGGAATGTAATGCGTTCCTACAGAAGAATAATAGTACTGAAGTTCAGATAGAAATAAACAATGGTAATGAAAGATACATGTCTGTGCTAGAGGAAGCTCTCAATCAAATCACGTGTAGACTTCCCACAGAGAATATATTTCAAAATCTGTCCAAATTGAGCCCTTAGGTAGTTTTAAATCAAATATCAAGGACACAGTTCTCAGAGCTACCATTTTTACACCTGGCAGAAAACATCATCAGTATTAAAGAAGAACAGTACAGAAAATTGATTCTTGTCAACTGGAAAGAAGAAGCTACATTTAAGAACGATGGACTACCTACAAACAGGGAAGATTTTTTGATAGGCGTACTTCGACTCCAGGCATTTAAAGAGTTGGCCACTTTCGCCCTTACTTGCTTAATAATGCCCGTTAGCAATGCTGTAGTTTAGAGAATATTCTGTTACTTCAATTAAATCAAAAGCAAGAAACAAAATACAACTGGATTTTCTTGATGCAGTTGTCAGAATTAGAGCAGAACTATTGATATCAAAGAAATGTTGCAAAGACTTCATTCAATCTAAGAAAATGCTTAATGATTTTACATCCGAAAAGGTTTATGCTGCATCTTCCACTGGTTCCAGTGAGGATGACAGTGAAGAATTCAATCTAGAGCTTTTGATGTGAAGTGAGTACAATGTTACACTTTGTTTGGCAATTTTCTGGCATATTTTGGGTGATCGTTTGGAATAAAATGAAGTTTTTTTATCTGGCAACCCTGCAGACACTGACAATAGGTCAAACATGTCTGCTGTCTACTAGCGAAAGCACGCCATCGTAGCACGATCATGTGCGCTTTTCATGACATCTTTCATTCACGCTGTCCTCGGTAAGTAATATTTTAAAATGCGTGCTCTAGGAGTAGTTAAAGTAAAGTGGCAAGCGGAAAAGAATTGAAGAAAATATTAAGATAGAGTATGTGAAAGTAAGGGCTGTCTAGAACCCAATGGTGTAAAGTAACAAACATTACAATAAATTTGAGATAATGTAACAACTGGATGTAAGAGAAGCAGCTGTTCGAGAAACGAGTCTTCAGTACTTCGTGTAATTCTTTTAGGCGACGACCTTTAGCCGTTGTCTCGCACGTGCATGGCATCCCGGAAGCACATTTTTGCACTCTGCTGCAACAAATACTCTACCGTATAAATCCGCTGTTTGTTTGGCGGACAGAAAAGCAGGAACGGATGTTATGTTACATGAACTAGATCAGTACCACAGTTACGCTAGGGAAAACGCACAAATACAAGAACAGCTAGAGTTCCAGTGTGTTTCCTGGACGTAAAATCGTCGTCTCCCTGCTATATAAGGTTGTGCGCCTGGAAATCTGACCACATATTGCGGACGATAATCACAACAGATGCGCTCTACATCCCAAATTAAAGTCCTTTTATACATCATATCAATCTACATGTCCTTTACAGAACGTCCCTTCTCGTCCATTCGCGACTCATACGGCACGGTCAGCTCGATCAGGATGAGCTGACGTTTCTCTGTAGAGTGTAAGACTATGTCGGGTCGCAGGCCGGTCTTCGGGATAACTCTAGGTACTTTTCGTGACCAGGCAGGTCAACCGCCAGTAGCCAGTCCCTCGCACAGTCAAGCATCGATGGGGCGTGTGCGACCTTGTTGAAGTTACCTTTATAAATCTGCCCAGCCTTAAGAAGCGCACGGGGACAAAGGTAGGACTGGCCCTCGCATTGGTCCTCATCCTAGCTTGATCCACAACGGCCGCTAACTCTTTCAGTACCTCGTTGTGACGCCAAGAGTATCTACCCTCACCTAGGGCTTTTCTGCACGCGGACAATACGTGCTCGAGCGTCTGCTTAGGGTGAAATTAGGCCCAACGCCACAGATGTCTCAGGCTGGAAGAAAGTGTATCACAGAAGCGACCTGGGTTCCAATGGTTCAACGCAGGGTGGTTAACTTCCTGATTTTATATAATACACACACACACACACATATATATATATATATATATATATTCGGCCCTAATTTATATATATATATATATATATATATATATATATATATATATATACATATATACATATATATATATATATATACATATTAGGGCCGAATACGAATAGCTGGACCAACTATTCGGCCGAATACGAATAGTGAATCATCATCATCAGGTGCTTTGCCGACTGGCATGAGCGATTATGCCTTGCCACAATCTGCGATCTCCTGCTGCATGTATTAGTTCGTGTGCTGACACACCTCCATGCCATGCAACAAGATTGTCAAGAATCTTCTCTCGTTGGCTTCCTCTATCCCTCCTTCCACAGATCTTTCCAGTGGTCACCACATGTTCCATTTTACCTTATTTTATAACATGGCCGTAAAATGATGACTGTCTCCTTCTGATGTCTGTGAATAGTTGTCTTCGGGCTCCCGCTTCTTTTGAAACCTCAATGGCTACGTTTTTAAGGCGTTGTTCTGTAAAACCACATCTCTGAAGCCTCAAGAAATGTTTTGACCTACCTACCGATTGTCCAGGACTCAAAGCCATATGTTAAAAATGGATGTATGTAGCAAGCAAGAAAGCATAAAGCTTTAAAAACAAATGGAGGTGTTTTCCAGCTGTACTAAACAGACGTTCATTGGTACGCTCGTAGGTGGTGCACAAAAGTAACGGCTTAACAGATGAACCAAAGTGGGAAATCTCGGGTGTAAAGGTTAAACCACTATTCGTATTTTCGCCCGACCAGAACTGGTGACGCCGAATTACCGAATGTTATTCAGGTCCATTATTCGGCCCCGAAAGAATACCGAAGAAATATTCGGTACAGCCTAAAAAATATATATCCATGTGCAACTTGTTGCTAGCGTAGCTTTGGTTCGTGATGCCTGGCCGACTGATTCTCGCAGTCTGTTAGTTCTTCTCCAACTTGTCATGTTAAGTGCTCTTATATTGTATGCTGACCTTTACGCTGCTTTTCTTTTTCACAACAGAAATCAATCTTATACTCTGGTTCAGAATTGTAGGGTTTTGTGTTCTCTCTTCTAGTCACTGTTCATAAGTTTGTCTTTTACCAATGTCCCGAAGCAACCGATAACATTACCTAACTTCTTCTTCTTCGCGTTCACCAGCTGTACACTCTGGCAGAAAGTTCTGGTTGCTTGTCCACTACTGAACTGCAGTCCTGCTTCAGAACCTGAGTGTTGCGTGTTTATCAGTTTTACAGATCTCATTCACTTGAATACAGACTGTTGGTTCCTCGCCTCTCCGGCAGATGCACTCCGACTTCAAAGGAAGCTCCCCAATTAGTCGACTCTTACGACATGCTTTTGGGTAGGCAGTGGGTCTATTCTTGTTTTCCCAGCAATGGCGCCCCGGAACCCACACGGGGGATTACCTATCTGTAACCCATGACATGCTTTCCCGTGACGTTTTTGGACATCAATAAAACCTTGTTTAGGTGTCTGTCTGTACTCTGAACTATAATTTATAAAATGGACAGCCATATTTTACCACAAAGCGAAAATTGCATACTGTTATAGACAAAGCAACTAATACCCTTTTGCGAAAAAGGAAACAACAAAGAGAAGAAGAATGGGGGAGTATGAACAGAATTTAAAAAAAATTATGTTTTAATAAAGTAAATTGCTAAACATATGACGGCACGGAATACAACATCCAATAATGGCAGTATCAATCTCTCAATCGATGTTACTATTAGCCAACTAAGCACATTATTAAAGCGACAACGAAGCGATTCTCTAGGTCAAGGTTTGAACACATTTAATAGATCTTCCCCAGTTAGGTCGCTGATGAGACCATGGACACACACTCTGGATAAATACTGTACTATTTGGGAGTCTAAATACAGGCTTGAAACATTTACAGCACGGCATTAGTGGCAAACTGCAAACATCAGACATGCATGTCGACCCCCCCCCCCCACCATTTTTTTTCTCTCTCTCAAACACACACGCACTTGTAGGGGCGACGACACAAAGAAAACATAGGTAGGTTGGGGAGGGGCGGGATGCTTCAGTCCCTTACACATTTTCTTGAATAGGGGTAAGTAATTAAACAGTAACATTGTGCTGGGGGGTAAATAATTATAACAACATGTTTTAAATAATAGAGATGCCCGACTCTCTAGCGTAGTTGGCTAAACCAGATTGCGCGGAGACCGGGTGACGAACTCCTTGTGGTCCGGGTTCAATCCCGGGGGTAGGCAGAAAAGCCACATTTTCTCCCAGATTTACGGTATTTACAATGAAATCAAGGCCGAAAGGTTGCGATATCCATAATACCGAGCCTAAGGGTTAACAACTCATGGCTTCTGGATACTAAAACAAACAAACAACAACAAATAATAGAGATAGATAAACACAGGTTTAAACATTTCTATACATGGTGAGAGGGCAGCTTTGCCCCCTTACAGATTTACGGAGGGGTCTCAATGCTCCTAAGTCGCCCTCCCCCCCGGCTGCGGCGCCCCTGCACACAGACGAACGTTGTGCTGTTGTCAAGGACTAGTTTTTATTTAAAATATCTGCAGGGTGGTTGTCACCATCTAATGTAACGATATCTGGCCTTATAAACGCGTCGGTGTACTCCCACAAGGAAAGGCACACGGAGAGAAGGTGAGAATTGTGAAGAAAAAAAAAAGCTAACAATTAAGAATGCTGCCATCTCAAAAGGCCTTTTGAATCAATTTTGTGAGTGTGTGTAGAGGAAAACCAGAGCATGTCAAGCACAATCGAAGTTGCCAGCCAATGAAACACTAATGTCACACTGAACACAATATCCTTTAGTGTGCGAAAGGGGAGACGGTTGGCATGGAAACCAATGTAATTAAAAGCAATGTAATTAGGCAACAGCTCAGTCTGATCATACTCAAATACGTCCCCGCTAATTACTGCACAATGGAACGCAACGCACCCCCTTGTTAACCCAATTCTATGTTAACTTTACAACAACAGATACCATAAGACGAGAGTGCTTTATCGTCAACTAGCATCACTGGAACAGATAGGCGGTGCTAATAAATCTGCTCTACATGCCTTCAACTGTTAATATTGAGTATTACAAGATCAGCTCAAGTAATGGTTTGTGCTGCTTGTCTACGACAGGCAACACTAATGGTACTATGTCAGCCTTACTTTAGATCTAGCATCACTATCCACTACTCCCACAATCAATGACTGCACACAACAGGTACCACAAATACATCACGGTGTCTACAATTGACACTTGTAGGGAAGCAAAGATCAGTAACACTGCACTCTCCTATGCGTGTTGAGAAGAGGTGACTAATGAGGGGTTGTCGTGAAACTAGCTACTTCGTGCCATATAAAACTTTACCTACACGTTCCAACCAATCCTGAATACTTTTATAAATCTGGTGTTCACTGGTTGGAAAAAGAAAAAGCTGCTTGTCCTTTACAAAACGTTTCAGAAATCAAACGTTCTGTAGTTTGCCACTGTACTAAACGGTCGGCTCTCGGTACCACCGTTGAAACCAACGCATTGTGGTCTGCTATTAAATCGTCTTCAGTTGGGATCGAACGTGGCACTGCAGAATTATGAAGCGCGTTCGCAACGCCAATCAGCGTACGCCGACTGATTGAAAGCCGACACTTTAATAGAAGTTGAAAGGTAGTGCAACTAGAATAAAAGTGACACTAGTACAGTATATAAAACCGCACTCAGTATACTTTACACCTCGTACCACTGTACAGGTGGTACCACAATGTACTGCTTCATTGGTGTCTACTGGGAACATGTAGCTTTCTCATCCATCGGGATTTTTAATACTTTTAATTTCTTCTTCTTAAGTTTTCTCACATTTGATATTCAGCACAACTTATGCAAAATGATGATCTGGAGTATTCTGGGAGATTCTGTTCAGAGTTCAAAATGTGCTACTTTATCAAGTCTCACTTATTCGCAGACGGCATATGCTATGTGTTACCATAAATAATCGACCTATCATAATGAACTAATACATTAGATCTACCGGTCTACAACTGACACCACAATGCACAATTGCATTAGATCTATTGGTCTACAACTGACACCACAATGCACCATTACATTAGATCTACCGGTCTACAACTGACACCACAATGCACCATTACATTAGATCTACCGGTCTACAACTGACACCACAATGCACCATTACATTAGATCTATTGGTCTACAACTGACACCACAATGCACCATTACATTAGATCTACCGGTCTACAACTGACACCACAATGCACCATTACAAACGGCTACACAATGTGATTCAGTAAAACCTCGTTAACATGAATTCCAACAGCCTGAAAATAATCATGATTTAAAAAACAATTCATGCTGACGGGGGACTATAAATACATTATAAACATACATCTCTGCTTGTTCTAACATTGTGTTCATGTTAACTGAGTGTTCATCTTAAGCCAGCTGATGTTACCAAGATTTTACTGCATTATATTAGATCTAACAGTCTACAAGAGGCAAAAGAACATGCTACTACGCCGGATCTATCAGTCTACACATCAATGCAATGTGCTATATTACGTTAGATCTACAAGTCTACAATTGGCAACAGCATGTACTACCACCACTTTAGATCTACCAGTCCACAACTGGTACTACCATTTAAGACCTACCAGCCTATAAATGCTTGCATCCTGACCATATCTTAATTGTGTCTGTCCACACATATCTCTAAATCTTTTCCCCTACAGTAGAATTTGCATTCTTTTGATGCAAGCAGAGTACCTTACATCATTAACAGAACTAATCCAAAAACATTAGAAGTAAAAAAAACGCGCAGACATAAGAATAAGCACTTTGGAAAAGTACAAGATGCTGATGGTTACGATATTAGTATCTTGTCTTTACTTCTCATTTTAAAACTCAGCAGAACTGTTTTGCTGCTGAGTTCTTTAGAACTCAACATGTCATTATTTTGTCATCCATGAAGACCAACATTTCAAAAGCCTCCATTTCAAGCTATAAGTCAGGGCAAAAATTTCACTTCATGTAGTAATGTTAAATACACATGTCATTTGGTGAGTATCAATTGTAAATTGGGTGCACCTATTTGAAAAAGAATGTGTGCATTTTCAATACAATTTGTAATGGCGTGTACCTATTTGTATTTGTAATGGGGTGCACCTATTTTTGTATTTGTAATGGGGTGCACCTATTTGAAATAAAGTGAATGTGGGCATTTTCAATACAATCTTTCATTGGGTGCACCTATTTATAATAAAGTGTATGTGTGCATTTTCAATACAGTTTGCAATTTCCATAGTACATTTACTATCTTTTGTTATTGTTTGCCCAAGGTAGGTGGTAGTCTGGTAACTGTTCCAATCATTCGTTATGCACTGTTTGATGTTTTAAAGGTGAAATCTGTGTTAAATTCTAGACTGAATGACCTACATTTATTATTTATTTAATACAGCAGATTCTGCAGCTGTTAAGGAATCAACACACTGGTAATAAACAAAACAGATTGACTTGCAGTCAGAATAGGAATGGATAAATATACAGAAGATGATACTGATAATCCCACAGAGAAGCAGAAGAAAAAATAATCAGGAAAGACAATTACACACCACAGAAGAGATGTGAAGCATAACTGCAGCCAACTCTGAATGTGAAGATAACTGATTTGGTGCCCACTGATAATGAAGCATGGGAACCATTTCTGAAGTCTATCCTATCCTATATGTAAGTTTACATAATTATACTACTCCTTCTAATTACAATTAAAAGCATAATAGCTAGCTCTAGGTCACTTTCTTCAACAGAAGAGTTTCTCGATAAAGGGGTGTACATCAGACCTAGCTATGTGACCAAGACATGTAATATAAACATAACAGTTAATGGAGTCTGTGCATTACCACAGAGATCTACAAATATTGTTACCTTTTCTGTAATGTTTCCATTCTCATCATCTTCACCATTCTGTGCATGTCCTCTTATTTCCTCTGTGCTTTTTTCCATTTGATTAAACATAGTCTGTTCTTCACTGGAAACTTCAAAAAGACTCTTACTGGCTGTGTGTTCTTCAACTAATGGTAGGAGTCCATTATCTGTATCTATAACTTCAGAACTTCCTGCACCTGGCCCTGCAACACTATCATAATGACTATCATTTCTGTTGGTATCACTGTAAGTTAGTTCTGGTCCCTTAATATCCATGCTGGCAAAATAGTGATCGACTGGTGGATTCTCAGGGTTGACACTGGTCAATGGCTCCTCTGTATAGTGGGTTTCATATACCTTATAGTCCCTGTATACAACTGGTACTTCCATAATCTTAGACTGTGAGACTTCTGCTGTCTGCTCAGGCATGCTTGCTCGGTCATCCATTTGAGGTGGCGTGTATGGGTACAAGACCTGGTAAGATATGGTTGGCTCAGCCCGAATGTCACTGTGACCATGATGGTGCTGCTGATGATGATGATGTTCAAGCTGGTGTTCTTGGTGCTGGAAGAATCCTAGCTCTAAAGGTGGAAAGTACTGCTCATCTTTTGGGGCAGAAAGAGGTAGCTTATGCTCCAGTCGAACATTCACCGTCTGCAACACATAGCAGGACATGACAAAACACTAGTAAGCCATACATACATGCAACAAATGCCAGACTTTGAATTATAGTCACATGAATAACTCAAAAAACACAAGGAAACATACATCCTTAGTGATACTGGGATATGTGAATCATCAATCACAGAATGTAGTGAATCATCCTGGACAACTGGTGATGAATAACATTGAAGGTTGAGACTTTAGAGACATGGGACGTAGGTGTTGCCATGCATTTATAAGAGTTTACTTCAATAAGATTAATTTCTCAAAACAAAATACATCAATGAGATTATTAAAGTAAATGTGCAGGGGAACAAATATACAACCTTGAATTGAACCCACCAGAGATGGGAGCAGGAAGTGTGTCCCTTGGCCGTGTCAGAACAAATCTTAATCTCTTAACATAAATGTTTTACAGCCTGTAAGCTAGTGTTTATTCTTAAAACGGTGTGCAACTGGAAAATGTTACACTCAGAGCCTACAGAAAGATCACAGGAAGGGCATTCAAACTGTAAACGAGAAACATAAAAATACAAAATTCTGAACACTACCAGCCAGTGAAGTGTGTAATTCAAAGCAAAAGTTTCAAAAGTATTTTGCATTCAATATGACACAAGAAAATTGTTAGGACAAATACAGCTGTCTGCAGCCTGCTTCAACACAGTATGTGTCCCACATTTGGAAGTTAGGGCAATCAAGGAAGAAAACTGTATTATACAGCCATAGATTATAAACACATAAAAATGGAGCCCCAAATTTCCAAACTAAATAAACGCTTAACTGAAGCAAAAAGTGTACTCTGATAAATCTACATGCTACTAGTTTTAAAAAATTTGCTATATTATTATTTGCTTTGTTTTCTGTAAGTGATTTTTTTTCCTAAAGATATACTATTTCCCACCTTAGGAACCATTTGACTTCAAAGCAGAAATATTGAGGGTTGCAAATGGAGCATTCTGAGTACTCACTGAGCAACAACAAAAAAATGATATCCAGAACACTGTTGGTTTGGTTTATAAAGGATCACTTTTGCTGCACACGGATACTTACATAAGTGCACCAGTTTCCTCCCAGAGAACACAATAAAATAATCTGCACATACTGCTCACACTCTGTAGAACACACCACCCACACACACACAAAATTCCAATTACAGTCTTTATTATACGACTTGTGCCATCTTTTCCATGGTGATTCTTGTTCTAATCTCTGCAAGGCATCTTGCATGAGATGTTATGACTTTTCCTACATAGTGGTATTTACAACTGCTGCAGAATTTTGCCATCTGTGTGTATTTCACACTTTGGTTTTTCTTTCTTCTTGATCATCATAATTTAAATTTTCTTGCAATTTAATTTCTCACTGTTAACTATTACTGCAGCCATTAAACAATGCCGATACCCTTCACTGTCCACACTTAACAATGTATAATCCGCATATCTTATATTATTGATTTTACATCCTCACACGTTAATTCCCTTCATGTCTTTTAGACTTCACATAATATTTTTGCTATTGAAGGAAACAATACCTGGAGACATTAAACATCCCTATCACACACCGCTCTGGACGGGTTGGTACAGACCTACTTCATTATCAAATCTTATAACAGTGTGTTGCTTCCAATATATGTTTTTAATCAGTCTAAGGTTTTTCCCAACAGTTTGTAGATTTGTAAGCATTTTTGTCAGGTCGATGTGTCTTAATCAACAGTCTTTGTGTTATCAATAAAGCAAAGAAAAAGATCTTTATTTACTTCTATTAAACGTTCTCATTATGTTCTGAGGGGATATATGACATTTGTTGTATTCTTGTACTTTTACCCACAAAATGATACAAATGGATAAATGTAATTGATGGAGCTCATGCCATACTAACGAAAATAAGTATTACAACAAGTGTGTAGGTAGAAAGTTTGGGAAGTAGCAAAAAACACAGACCAAATAATTTGTACAAGCAAGAACTGTATATGATATAAATAAACCCAGAACAATGAAGCAGATGCAAGAGCAAAACATTTGTGACTCACACGATCTGACTTCTACTCTAACCTTTTAATATTTTGTATAATTCTTCCTATGCAAACGTTTTCCTCTGTCTGATGTGAGTACAAACAATTCCTGGTACATGAGTGGAAATAATCACATGTATACATATATAGCTTTCAGAGGCCAAATACAAAGTGGAAGCAGTCACAGCAGAAGCAGGATATTGTAGTATGCTTTCACCAAATCAAGCATTGCTTGGAAATATTTTAAAAATCTGTGTGTAGAAATAATACAAGATCTAGGTACCCATTCATGCAATACAGTTGGTCTATGGAATGCTCAATCTAACATGGAAGTTAGGCAACATAGTAAACACAAGCATCTCCTTAAGTGTTAGGTTAGCAAAACTACATGCATCCTATTAGTTCATCTACATGCACAATACCTAGCAACACTGTGAGATTACTGACTGGGTCAATACAAATGACATGTCTGTTAGCCACACACTACTTCAGCCAAACTAATATTACTGACACTTATTAGTATCACAACTCAGCGCCATATTAATACATAACAAAACACCTTACTTTTTCTTTTGGTGGCTGGAGTTTTACAGATGGAAATAGTAATGATAAGTTTCTATTCTCTAGTGTCTACTTTCAAATGTGCAGACGTTTGCATGTATATGATAGTTATAGGAAAAACGTTTCAATCACAAGTATTAAAATTAAATCAAAAACAGACTGTGTACACATGCAAGAATAATTTGATGCAGCAAAAGTAAGTAAAGCAAAGGTCACTTTTCCACACCTTTAGGCGTACAGGGCATACAGGGCTAGACCAATATTTTTGTAGACCAATCGGCACAAGATGTGTGACGTGGTCAACATCACGCCGGCCGCCTTTACTTTCCCGGGACTGCACCTGGTACCCACTCAAGGTACCGCACACCAGCATCTAGCCACTGCGCCATGGCGACTCCCATTTTAAGCAGTAGATATATAAAATAATAAAATGGTACTCTAACAGCAACCATCGGTCCTGTATTCTCACTACTTCAATTCCTACTACAAAGAAATAAGTTCAAACTACATAACCAATAGCAATTTTTTGCTGTAACTGCTACAGGTGTCAAGGTTTTGTTTATTAAATGTTGAACAGTTTAGTTTACCGCCATATCATAACTTAAGACAGCTTCCACATTTTACGTGTCCAAAACCAGAAACAAGGAACAATCACTTTAGAGTTTGGAAACTTATAATAACTCCACCATGCATCAAACTAAATATCTTAAAAGAAAAGTGTTGACTTTTGTTGCATGATAGTAAAAGACAGCAAATCTACTTTTGAAAAACCTGCTCTAAAGCACATTTTCTAATTTTTATGTGTTATAAGTCCATACTTGGAAACTGCTTTATTTTTGGTTTCGGGGAATATTATTTCATATTCTCATTCTTTCTGCATGCATATGAATTCAGGTAATGCTTGCTTGAGAAATCATTACATTACTTTAGTGATTCTGTATCAAAAAATTCTTTTTAAAACCAAGGACAGAAAAATGTGGGCATTTGGCTGTTAAGTATAGGATTTGTCCCAATGCTGATTCTACACAAATCTTTTCTTTTCAGGATCCTTAAATCTCATTTTTTTTTCCTGCTTGCTGCTTGGTCCTGCTTTATCATCTGTTTTAGACAGGTTGCAGAAACATAAACAGGCAGCCTTCAGTTACTTTAGAGAATATTAGGCTTAGCTGCTTTTGCTCAACTACAATACCATATTCTAAATTGTTTAAAACTGTTATCAGATCTTTGTTCCATGTCCTTTTTACATTTTTACATACTTTGCCTTGACCTTTTCTGATTTCTCTCGGGTGGTCTTTTCCATGTAATTGGTCTTTCAAAGATAATATCTAGGCAGTTAGAATTGTTCATTTAACACTAGCCTAGAATACTTTTAACAAACTCTCCTATTGGGACACAGGTCCAATTTCACTGGTTTGCATTTTGAAATAAAAAAATTTTTTTTTTTTAATTATTAAATGCTGAGATGGTTTGGCCACCTGACGAGAATGCCCTGGTACCAACTGCCACAGAGAATTATGCTAGAGAAATATAACGAACACAGAGCAAGGGGAAGACCATGCAGAGATGCAGTGACATCATCAGGAACAACCTAACAAAAATGAATACCAATTTTCACTGGAAAAAGTGCACATAATGATCCTTACACAACCCCCCCCCCCCCCCCCCCACACCTCGCTGAGGTAAATGGTGGAAGAGAAGAAGAATGCTGAGATATTTGACTTCTAGCTAGTAAATCCATAATTTTCTACAAATCAGATTCAAATACCTATCTGTGTTCCTCTTCCAATACTGTTTCTGAGTGCTGTTAATAACATCTACTACTATGGTGAAATACCATCTGAAGTGAACTGATAGGTGGAAAGAGAAGGGAAAAAAAAAGGGGGGGGGGGGTATTTCTTTTATTTAGTTACTGCTAAAGAGACTTGCCCTCAGATTAAACCCTGCCCATTATCAAAATAAAGAGCTTTGCCGTTGACACCATCTGCTTGTCAATCACCAACTCAAGCTGCATACAAGATGGGTGAGATGAACCTATTATTTTCTGTCACTAACTGCTACTCTATAACCACTGACCATTACAGGAGTTGCTGTTGATGTGCCACACTTATCTATACATGAATGCCTTGTGATGGGATGTCAGCTAATCATGAACTGCTAACAAGATGCTCCAGCTGTATATTCAGGCAGCCAAATAAAAGCCTGTGGGATCTAATCAGTCACTAATAAGATGTTTCTTGTGCCCTAGTTCAGGTGAAACAAGAATGCACAAACTAATGGCTGACACTAAACACTGGCCCTCTCTTGTAAATCAGGCAAGTGTTAAATCTACACCACAGCAGGGTGTTACTTGAATCTACAGCCTAAGACTGAACAGCAGCAAACAAAAAAGATAGAGAAAGAAGACAAAAAATGCCCTGAAGTGGTTAATAACAGAGTCTATCTTTCTGGATCTCTAACAAGGCCTTTCTTCTATTAACACATTTTTTTTTTAAAGAATAGCAGCTTACATGCAGAAGTGGATAGTTCAGTTAAGGTGCTAGACCACTATTCTCAGTAGCTGAAAGACACTTGATGGTCAGTACTATGCTAGCTGACTTTTCATCTGAATTAGTTAGCTAGTCGACATATTATCCTCATTGCACATCCCGCCATTCAGTCCATAAGTGTTTGGATCCCCTCCTCACATTCTGTGTTGGTTTCATATTCTTCTTTGGCTTCCTGCATAGTGTTCTTGTCTGGCCCCACTCCTTTTAACATGTTCTTGCAGTCTAGTCATGGTTGCAGATTCACAGTCTATCACTTGGTTCTCACTTGGTCTTAATTCTCATACAGCACTCAGAATATCTGCCTGGTCCATGGCTCATAAGCCCTCCACAGCAGCTTTACCTGTAAGCTAATGGGCTTGCACATTTCCTTGCAGACACTGGCACAAATATGAAACTGATATAGGTCAACCCGACCGCTTCAGAGACTAACCACTGTTGTTAGACCCAGCCCCCCTCTAGATTCCTGAGCGTACTCGTCACTGAGAAAGCATGCACAGTAAAAGGTATGTCTCCAACCATGTTACTGCTTTGGTTACCTGCCATGATCTCCATAATCAGATTACTTGTAGTCAAAGCAAAAGTACCAGAATCTTGCTTCACAATTTTTAACCTCAACTTGGGCAGTAAAAGCCCACAAGCTTCTCACTTGACGAACCACATACTCATCTGTGTAAATGATAGCATCCCCCTATAAAGAATTTTCAAAGCCTGTACTTCTGCCTCCATAGCGGCTGGACTTTCTTGTCTGCATTTTCTGTCTAGTCGGGTGCAAACAGAAAAGGTAATAATACAGCGCTCTGTTGGTACATATACCCATTCCTTAGCAGGTTCGATGACCTCAAGTAAACATACATGCTGAATAATGTCCTTGTCCTGAAGCATCCACAATTTTCCTATTTTTAACCTACTGAATTTGTCTTCTTAATTTCATTTCGCAGCGGGTGTCATGTGTCTGCACTGACTGAATAGGCACATGCACAGCAAATTTGTATTCTGTCCTCCATGGTTGGAAGATCAAAAAGGTAGTGCATCACCCTACATGCTGTATCTCTTGTACATCCAAGTATAATGTGCACAGCATGTAATTATTTTAAGCTCAGTTGTTGTTATGCTCTAGATCCAATGCCTTTCTATCCCTGTAGGTTTGTAACCATAGAACTACAAGCATTTTTTGCTGATGTTCTCATTTTATAGTCAATAAATGTTTGAAATGTTGAGTTTTTCTTATTATACTGGCCATAGTTATGTAGTGTGGTTCAGCATAAATGTCTTCCATCTTTACTGTTAATACAGCTGGGAACTATATCATTTGTGGGAATGGTTTTGACCCGATTTTTTTCAGGTGTCCACCTTTTCTATTGTAGTGGGTTCCACCTGCCATCTACTTTTCACTACAGAAATATCTTTCTGGATCTAAAATAATATTCACGGACAATCCCTTGGACAGAATTATATTCTTGAACCACATCTGCAGTCTGCTGGCATTCCTCATCTATGGAGCGATAACTTTTGGTCAACATGGAGAATAGGCATGTTTACTGTTTCCATAATGGGAAGTTTTTGCTTCTGACAATAATATCATGCAGACTGAAAAGATACAGTTTCGCCACCCAGCTACTGAGTTCAGTGCTTGGCGCGACACGTGAGCTGCAGATTTCATTTGGAATGGGGTTTTTTTTTAGGGTGTGTTTTTGACAATTTGGTTTTGCGTTGCAAACCTGTAGATTCAGAAAATTTTAAGTGGTCTGTTTCCAAAGAACTGGTGGTGCCTTACGTGATTAATTGAGTGTGCAAATACTCATTTGTTGTAACTGATGCTTCCATCAATGAGTAACTGCATTTCTAGTGTCTGACTGTTTGTGTTAGCATTTCTGATGGCTGCCTTATTTATTTAATGTCTGTGTATGCTACTGATTATGCTGAGACTGAGGTCTGTGTCAATTTTTCCACAAGAGAGAGTAATGGATATTCTGCAGGTTTTCACTGGCACAGGAACGAGTGACCACTGGCTATGCAGTTGAAACTGATTATCTGACAGAACCGCAGCTAGCAGATGGGAAATTCTAATGACAGTGTAAAACGTTCCACTTTAAATTAGGGCTGTACCGAATATTCGCTTCGTATTCGCTTCGGGGCCGAATAGTGGACCTAATAGCTATTCGGTATTCAGCCGAATAGTGGCGGTCGGGCCGAATACGAATAGTGATTTCTGCATACACTGCGATGGACTAAAATAATTCTCTCATTAATAATGTCACAATTTATAGCCGACTTTTCTTGATTTTCGCCGCGGCACCCCTGGCATACGCACCCAGTTTTAGAACCTCTGCTGTAATGCCTCGGAGGAGTCAGCAAGCGCTGTTACCACGCAACCGGGTCGCAGTTTTCCCAACTACGACAGATTTAGGCAACGCTACTGTTGTGTTAAAGAAGGCATGAAGAAACTTGAAAGTGTATCTGTGTGTGTGTGTGAGAGAGAGAGAGAGAGAGAGAGAGAGAGAGAGAGAGAGAGAGAGAAGAGAGAGAGAGAGAGAGAGAGAAAGAGAGAGAGAGAGAGAGAGAGAGAGAGAGAGAGAGAGAGCATGCATTTTTTCGTTCTTTCGGGGTGTCCTTGTCCAAATCAAATTGAAGATATTGAGAACGAGAATATGAAGGTGCATTCAAATTACATCGAATGAACGATGATTTAAATGCAAATTGAATTTGGCACATGGATAAAATCAGATGAAAGAGGCATTACTAAAAATAAAAAACAAAATAGGACAGGCAAAAACTGCATTTTATAAAAAAAAAAAAAAAAAGAACATCTTATGCAATAGATCTGTCTTGCTTGCTACATACATCCAGTTTTAACATATGGCTATGAGTCCTGGACAATTGGTAGCCAGGCCAAACAATTTTTTTAGGCCTCAGAGATGGTGTTTTACAGAACGATGCTTAAAATACCTTGGACGGCCTAAAAAAAGCACCCACTAGGTTTTGAAAGAGGCGGGAGCCCGAAGACAACTAATCACAGACATCAGAAAGAGACAGTCATCATTTTTCGGCCATCTTATAAGAAGAGTGAAAATGGAACATGTGGTGACCACTGAAAAGGTTTGTGGAAGGAGAGATAAAAAAAGACAATGAGAGAAGATTCTTGACAGTCGTGTTGCATGTCATGGTGGTGTGTCAGCACACGAACTGACACATGCTGCAGGAGATAGCAGATTGTGGCGAGGTAAAATCGCCAACACCAGTCGGCAAGGCACCTGATGATGATGATACACTATTCGTATTCGTATTTCGACCGAATAGTTGGTCCCACTATTCGTATTCGGCCGAATAGTGAAAATCACTATTCGGTACAGCCCTACTTTAAATGCAGGTTATCCCAGTCTCTTATATAGCTGTAAGAGTTCTTTCATCAATATCATCTTTTCAGTGGTCCACAGCAAACTCACACCAAGCTCCACTTGTACACTATTTCATGACTGGTGTTGGATTTTTCAGCTAAAGTTTTCTTTAGGATGAGGTAGCCATTATCATATCAACCCTCCTTATGACAAACATACAGGTTACAGTGTTGCTATTCTTTGCTTCCCTTCACTTGTGGTACCAAACCCCCTGCCAATAGTTTGTGCATTTTTTTCCTAGTAACTTTGTGACCCTTTTATTATAAATATAAACATTCTAAGCTCACTTTTTAATCATCTGAGAAGATCATGACAATTATTTTATGACAAAAACTGCTTACCTGTAGGAGAAATACTTTCCATAATTTTGGTCACCTTATCCATTATTATATTACTGATGAAATTCTTCTATATGTTTAAATTTAATTTTTGTTACACTATAATAACAATATAGTTATCCTCATACCATAATGGTAACATAGTTAATCTTGTGTGATACTAAATACATGTAATTATATTTGCTAATAATGGGCAATTATAATGCAGTGCTACACATAAGCCAGGAGTGTTAATAATTGTGGAAATGCTTACCCCACGCTGCAGGGGTCATGCCATTAGAAAAATAACACAGACATATACACAAGTTAAACAGTGAAAGATATGGAAGTGAAGCCAATCAATTTTTTTTTTTTTTTTTTTTTTAGCTTTAAGATTTCATAATATTTAATAATTTTTTTTTTTTTTTTGCAAGCAATATATCATGATTTACGTACATTCATTCCTGATTTAATTAAACAGACAAAAAGTGCAGTTCTGTGGTTTAAAAAAAATTGTGTAATTAATTTGTAATTTAGAACTGATGTTAATGAAAATGACTATCTTGAGGATATTGCTGCTGTGAATGGGAGTAATTATCATCAGCATATAATGATGCTGTTACTGGGAATACCTATCAGTAACAGATGGCACTACTGGGAATATCTATCAGTAACAGATGGCACTACTGGGAATATCTATCAGTAACAGATGGCACTACTGGGAATATCTATCAGTAACAGATGGCACTACTGGGAATACCTATCAGTAACAGATGGCACTACTGGGAATATCTATCAGTAACAGATGGCACTACTGGGAATATCTATCAGTAACAGATGGCACTACTGGGAATACCTATCAGTAACAGATGGCACTACTGGGAATATCTATCAGTAACAGATGGCACTACTGGGAATATCTATCAGTAACAGATGGCACTACTGGGAATACCTATCAGTAATAGATGGCACTACTAGGAATACCTATCAGTAACACATGGCACTACTGGGAATAAATATTAATAACATATAGTGCTGCTGTGAATGGTAATCTAAAACACTGGCACAAAAGGGTTCTGTTATTGGATATACCTATCAGTAGTATATGTGCTGCTGTTATTGGAAATAAATATCTTTTAGTGGTATACAGTCCAGCTGTTAATGGATAAACAATTAATTTAGCCCACACTGATGTTGTTAATGGAAATATCTACCAGTACTATTTAATATATAATACTAATGGATGTGGATTTGCCTAGAAAAAACACAACAGCCAAAGAATGAATGCTGGGGTTGATTCTGCAACATCCTGTAAAGAATACACAACTAACTTAACCATATAATAATGCTGCTATTAATGGGAATGGAAGTCACTGTGATGTAGCAGCTAGACGCTAACATGAACAGTATTAGGGTGTGTGTTTTTTTCAATGATCTAGGTTTCCAGGTTGATCCAGCCTTAAGTGGGTACCAGGTAAAGTTCTGGGGAGTAAAGGCAGCCGGCGTGATGCTGACCACATCACCCAGGGAGTACCGATTGGGCAAAAAATATAGGTCTAGCACTATATGCCCAATATGCCTGAAAGTGTGGAAGAGGGTTAATTACTTATTAATGGTAATAACTATCGGTTGCAAATAGTACTGTTGTTAATGGGAAACGCAATGTGAATAGCTATGATTAGGATTAATGTTGTTAATGAAAATGACTATTTAAGTGGCATAAAGTGGCATAAAATAACTATGGTGGAATAACCATATTACTGGTAACCAGAATAACTATAATGAGAAATATACTCCTTCTGGTTATAGGAATAACTATGGTGTTGCTGGTCATGTAAATCATTATGGGGCATGTAATGTTGAGATTAATGAGAATAACTAACATAACAAATGGTTTTTGCTGACAACTGGAATTACTAGCATATGGTACATAATAAAGATACTTAAAAATTATGGCTCTATAGGAAGCAAAAAATTCCTTGACAAAATTTAGATCCTATGATAATTCAACTTATATTCTTTCCTTTTTTCCCCCCTTACATTAAAGATAGCAAATGTGAACTAGACTGTTTTAATTTGGTATGCAGTTCATTCCACTACCTTTTGTTTGGAATAACAATTTGTAAACTAAGCTATCATTCTACAATATTAATCCATTTTGCATGCTTTCAGTTTCTCTTGCATAAAACATAAGCAAGAATATTTACAAAGTGGGATGCTGTACTCACAAGACTGAGGTCCAAATGTGGCTGGACAGAGTCCATGAAAATATCCCACCACAGCTGCAAGAACTCTTGGCTGCCTTCTGTGTTGGGCAGCTGTGTGACTGTGCGTGTTTCTGTGTTGTATGCATGATGCCATGGTTTCACAGGTCCAATAAAATGAATAACTTTCACATTGTCAGAAAATCTAGGAGAGGGGGTGGGGGGAAGAACAAAAAAAACCATCAGCTTAAATGTCACATTTTAAAACTCATAAAGAAATCTTTGTGATTACTTTCACAAATAATTAGCTGCTAAGCCCTGGATCTAATATAACAAACTTTACTGTGATCAGTGATTAGTAAGGATTATCATTACAGCACTCTGGATAGATCCATCGATACTCTGATGAGGAAGTAAAAGATAAATATGGCAGCCACGGCTGAAAGGATGAAACAATACCGGCATGAAAATCCCAAGGTGTGACGAGCTGGTCTGGACAACTGTTTCTTCCCTTTTAATTATTGCTTTGTATTAGCAACATTATTAAAATTCTTACATTTTTCTTATTGCTTCAGCAATATTATTAATTAATAAGTTTGAAAAATATGAAGGAAAGGTGGAAGGATCAACTCAGAATTACTTTCTCCTTTTTAGCACTTCCTACTTCCTTTTCAATCAAGACACAGGGTGACGTTGCACAGATTTCTGTGAGCTCACTGACTCTGTACAAACCAAAGTTGGTAGTCGGTACTGTAGTCTATCTGCATTTGAATTCCCTACCAGGGTTCCAGGTGGAAGTTTTGGACTAAAAGATTCGACCGGCCAGAAGAGTCTCTGAGGCTAATACAAATGCTGAACCAAGGAGTACAAACAACAGATATGTGGATATATCAATACCCTCTGTCAACCATCAGATAATTTTATTAATTATTCAGTCCCATGATTTCAATAAATTATCGTTTAAACTGTCCTTCCCATTTCATGAGTTTATTTTAACTGTAGTCATTTGTGTCAGTGAACAATAGCCAGTATATTTTAGTACATTTAAATATACAATATATTAACAGTTGGGCTCTTCTTTCAATAACAGACGGGGGCTGGACGGCTTAGTTCAGTATAGTAGGAGTCCTCTCCCTTGGCCGCACTGCAAACAGTGAGCGGAAAAGTCCACGAATCAAATGACATACTTAGCTATCATCATACGGTTGCGTGTAGGGTTGCGTAGTCATCATACGGTTGCGTGAAGGGTTGCGTAGTCATCATACGGTTGCATGTAGGGTTACCTATCATCATACGGTTGCGTGTAGGGTTGCGTAGGGTTAGGGGTTAGGGTTAGATGTGAAAATTGACACTTGGCGAGGCTACATCAACGTCACAAACTTAAGGCATGGCATCTATCTGCACGAGGTAGTAGTCCACCAGACCAACTTCGTCGACGTCGCGCACAATCACATACACACACAAACAATCGAAGGCCTGTGGATGCTAGTCAAAGGGACAATTCGCCAACGATTTGGCACCAGCCGCGCGCTATTGGCGTCATATTTGGCAGAATTTCAGTGGGGACACTCCCACAAGCATCAGATTGTCGGCCAGTATTTGGAACTCCTACGTCAAAATGTTCACATCTAACCCTACCCCTAACCGTAACCCTAACCCAAACCCTACGCAACCCTACACGTAACCGTATGATGATAGGCAACCCTTCATGCAACAGTATGATGACTACGCAACCCTTCACGCAACCGTATGATGACTACGCAACCCTTCACGCAACCGTATGATGACTACGCAACCCTACACCCAACCGTTTGATGACTACGCAACCCTACACGCAACCATATGATGATAAGTAAGTATGTCATTTGTTGCGTGACTTTTCCGCTCACTGTTTGCAGTGCGGCCAAGGGAGAGAACTCCCACTACACCGAACTAAGCCGTCCAGCCCGCATCTGGTATTGAAAGAAGAGCCAACAGTTGGGAATCAGATGTGGCAAAACCCCGAATCCTCTCCTTTAACCAGCAAGGCTGGGAGAAATATAATCTTTTAGGATGTCTAAATGTTTGCGATTCCCTCCGTAGATTGCACATAGCGCATTCATTAGATAAAAGCGAAGTAAGCTGCCACACAAGGAGAACTTCAGTACAAAATGGGAATGTCTCAAAACACAAATGCAAAACTACTGGTGAAAGGAAAACTCAAGTATGGATAAATGAAGAAATTATGTGACAAAATGATAACTAAAAACAAAAAATCCAGAATGTGCACCAACACTTATAGACAAAGAAATACATAGCATGCGTAGAGCTGCTGAAGACACATGGAATCAGATTAAATGTAAGGAAACAGAGAATCTAGAAATGAAAGATAACACAAAGAAAGTGCTCGAAAATGTAAGAAGATTATTTACAAACAAGAACAAACATAGGAAACAAGTTATATCAGAGGGAAATATGAAGAAATTTTAGACGATAAGACTGATATAATTAAAAAATACTGAATACACAGAAGGCCTATTCTGGCATCACAGAAGAAAAAAAACTGAAACTGTACAATCTTTAGAACAGACCAAATACTTTAACTCTTTCGCTCCCAAAAAAATGATCCCTTTCCAAATTTTGTGTTAAAAAATGCTTTAATATGATAAGTCATCCGCTTCTTCTGATGATGTCACATTTAAAAACATTTTAAATAATTTTTCCAGTCACTAAAAATCTGAACAGGGAAAACACAGTGAAGAGAAGTGATCACTAAATACAAACAGAACAAAACTAATGAAATGATTTCCTTCTCTTTAGCCATCTAAAAGTAGCTTTTGTCACTTTCCCACAAAAAGCAATGTGCTGTATTTTTGACATTTTATGACGTCACCATTTTTTTTTACACCAAATAATATCTAATAATAATGTTGCAGTAAATATAATCATACCCACCATGCCTTCGTACTACGCAACTGCAACCAGCACCAAAGCTGTTAAACAGACATAGTGACCACTACTCAAAGACATTTTGCAATTTTTGGGTTTTTTTTTCAAACGACAAGCTTGGATTCTAGCCCTTATGCAGTGACAGATTAAAGTAGAAAAAGCTTTTTTTTTTTTTTTTTTCGAAAATGAAGCATGGAAAAGCTGCAAGCCCCAATAATAACATAAAACCATAAAACAGTCATCAAACTTTGACACCGATACTATATCGCAGAAATATGTCATTACATATATTACACCAGAAAGGACTTGAAAACATCTATTTATATCAAGCTGCCCAGGAAATCGAAAGCTGTTGATTGTGAAGACTAAAAAAACTACTTTAGCTACAAATCTTAGCAGAAGATATTCCTTAAGATAATACAAGAAAAATAAAATAGATAATGTAGTTTCTTAAGAACAATTTGGTTTCTGTAACGGTGGTGGTGGAAGCCACTGTAGCACAGCGGCTATGTACTCGCCTCTGGCTGAAGGTCTTCGGTTTAAATATGCATCAGACTGGATTTGTCTAACATCATACCAAAGGTGTAAAATGGGTCCTTTACTTTACTGCCCAACTCTCACACTGTGGAGATGGCACCTGACTGACTGACTGAATACTATGACAGATACTACTGTAGTAGTACAAAGTGTATTCATAGGTACCTCACAATATTACTAAGATGAAGAAACAAGTTCCTCACTAAGTTTCCATGCCAGAAAAAAATCTCTGATACTCAATTGACAAGGGCCAAGTGGACCTCATAGCCACAGCAAGTTGAGTTAACTCAGGAATTGACATCACAGAACTCGGGGCATTCCAATACAAGCTCCGTCCCCATCCCCAGCAGCCAGCGCAGAGTTCCAATACTAATGATGCCAATCGTAGCCTGGTTGTATGTCTGTCTTGCCTCTCCTCTGAGCATATTGTGCCAGGTGAACCCTCTTGTCACACCCAGGTGCATCATTCTCTTCAGCTTGATCCCAAAGGGCTCTGATCACATTTGCCTGGTCATGTATCAATTCCCCACCTAGCGGTGCATATCCAGCCAGTCTGCCTGTTCATTCCCCACCACGCCAGCATTGCCTGGGGATAAGATCCAAAGTATGCTCACTACCCGTGACCTTACAACTCTGCTCGAAGCTCAAGTCCGTTACAATTAGGACATGTGTATGTGTTCTATAGCCATCGGCAAGCTCCAGTGGTAGATGATGATGTATCAAATGCCAGGCTGTCCTGATCTAAACATTTGCCAGTGGCTTTCGCCACAAAACAATAAATATTCCCATTTTGCTTTTTTCCCTAAGGGGTTCCACATTTGTATGGATTTCAGATGGAGCAGACCGCATAGCTCCACTGATTAATCAGAGGGCATTATTTTTTACTCTGTCACGAGTCTCTAGGTTTGTTTTGGAGTAGACTGTAAGCAGTGAGCTGTTATACTCTATCATAGAGTGAACATATCCAAGATACAAGCCCATCAGAGTTTCCTTGTTTGATCCTTAAGTTGTACCTGCAAGTCTCTTCAGTAACTGTAACCGACTCAATGCTTTATTCCTTGTTTTCAATATGGTTCTTGAGGCTGAGCTGCTGGTCAAGTGTGACTCCATACTGAATGCTTCTTATTCTGAAAGCCGTCATGTATTCTTTGTGTCAGTTTGAACAGATGGACTTCACTGGTATCATTGTTACATCTCCTAGTTTGTCATTTCTGAAATAAGTCACTATCAGGGTTCATAGCCAAATTACCAATCAATTTTAAGGCTTTTCAAGGCACTTTTAAAGATCTCATCAGGGTTTTTTTTCAAGGTTGTCTCAGAGTAATACTGAAACAAAATTTTTGCCTTGTTCAAGGGTGTACTGAGCACACAAGGAACTTCATTTGTGCCACCCATGTGGGTAAACCAGCACAGATTTAGTATATCTAAATTTTTTTGTTCGCTTGGTGGTAGAGGGGAGCAAATTAAAGTCTTGTCTGTTCTGGACCTGGATTTGAATGGAGGAAAAATATGACAGAGTTGGAGGAAGGGAGACAGAGGGAGAGAGAAGGGACAGGGAGAAAGGGGGATGCAAGCAGAGAGAGGTATAGACATAAAGGAGAGAGAGAGATGGAGGCACAGTATAGAGAGGCAAACAGACAGAGGGAGAGAACCAAATAGAGAAAAAAAAAGGCAGAGCAGGAGAATGGGAGGGAGGTATAGAAAGAGGCAGTGATGAAGGGAGGCAAACAGTATTTTGGGTATACGATATTCTACCAATCAGACGACTTGGAGGCGTCTGCATCTATCCAATCAGACGGCTTGGCGGCGTTTACCTCTAACCAATCAGACAACGTGGCACAGACGTTTTCTGGAAAGGCAAGGAGCTTGGTGGTGACGGCAACGTGTGTTCGTGACCGAGAGTTCTCAGCAGTGTTGTGAGTATTACACATTATTCCTAGAATCACCTACTACTAACAATGCCAAGATATAAGAAGGCAGCTAGGCGCCATGATTTTTACGCTTCAAGAAGAAGTAAAGAGAAAGAACAGACCAAGAAGAACGTGGATACTGTGAAGAATGATCTTGACTTTGCAGAAGCTATCATCATAGAGAGTGAAGATAGTGACCCAAGAAGAAGTAAGGAGGAGGAAAAGATCAAGAAGAATGTAGTTGCTGTGGAGGATGATGACGACTTTCCTGAAGCTATCATCCTAGAAAGGGACAATAGTGGCCAGTATAACTTGCAGTCAACTAATGCGCCCAATACAGTCAAGAATGACACACCAAGAGTCATGCTGGCAGTAGAATCAACTACATCAAAGAACACTATTACAACTGAGGAATCAGATGATTGCACGACCGAACAAGCTTATATGCCGGCTGAGAGGGAGACTCCAAGCAACGCAAGAATGTCCAACGGTCCGGTTATCAAGACAGGAGTAAAGATTTACCAAATAAATGAAGGAGGAACCAGAATCCTGGACTTATCGAGAATCAAAATAACCAGATACCTGGAGATCTCACTGGGGATAGGAAGCATATGCAGAATCAGAAAGACACAAGAAGGTCTGATCATCACGATGAATGAAACAAAACAGATGAAGAGAATGACTGAGGACATTGGTACACAGCCTACAATAGAATTACAACTACCAGAAAAGATACTGGTAGCAGCCAAGATATTTCAGGAGATCTGAAAGTGGGTGGTCAAGAGAGTGAATACTAAATGGTCAAACCAGGAGATCGCAGAGCACTTGAGGTGAGAAAACCCGAAGATGAGTATAATCAGAGCAGAGAGAATCATTTCCAAAGACATGAAATCAACAGTAGCAGTGGTGACGACAGAAGACGAGAGTATTCCAGAAACAGTCAAGATTGATAATAAACTACAGAAACCAGAGATATATATCCCAAGGGTACTCCAATGTTCCATATGTCAAAAGGGATTTCATACCAAGTCAGTGTGCCACAGCAAAATAGAGATTTGCAGATACTGTGCTGACTCTCATTCCTATAATGAGTGTCCATTGGCAAAGCAAGATAAAAATTACCAAAAACCAAATAGCAATCGTCGATGCAGCAACTGTTTTGGACAGCACGGGGCGAGGTATTTTGGATGTCCTTATCTACAACATTGCCAACAAATACTCAAGATAGCAATTACTGAGAGAATACCATGCAAAGAAGCCAGAAGAAAATGCAAGGAATCTGAATACTTCACCCCAGTGGAGAAATCCAGGATGCAGAATAAGATCAGAAAGTTAGAAGAAGAGGTCAAGATATTAAAAGCAAAAAAGCTGACTCCAAAGAAAAACATGCCAGAAATTGATGGCCAAGCAAGACAGATACTTGCAGAGATGAAAGAGATGAGAGAGATATTGGACTACAAAATAAAGACACTTAATGACATAAAAGCAGAAACAATAGCAGCACTACAGGAATTGCAGAAAAAGCAGGATGAAAGCCGTGAAGACAACAGCTCCAAGCAACCCCAAATAGACCAAGATAACAGCGAAAAACCAATAGGAAGGCAGTGACAAACACAGATAAAGAGAGAGTGGCAGGTAGGGAGACAAGACAGAGAGTAAAAATATGCCAGAATTGCTAACAAATATAACACATCAAAGAAAAGAAAAATCACCAGAGTCATGTCGAAACCCCACCCACTCCCTCAACCATAACACCATTTCAAGTGTACTGGACACAGCCACTAGGAAAAGACAGTTATGGTAGCACAGCAAATTTAGAAGAACCATAAAAAAGGGGGAGGGGATGAGAAAGAGGACATAGATAAGGAAATATAGAGAAAATGAGAGGAGACAAAGAAGAAATCTACATAGGCACAAACAACATACTCACTGTTTTAAAGCCGGCTTATAAGAGTAGAAAGACTGTGAAACCACATTATAAATGAAAGGAAGATGTTTGCCAATATCTGCTGTAGCCCAGCTGCCAAAGTATAGGTTCAGAAGACCTTGGTCACCACCTGGAAGGGAAAAGAATAAGAAACTATCAAAGCTCAGCACGAGAGAGAGAGAGAGAGAGAGAGAGAGAGAGAGAGAGAGAGAGAGAGAGAGAGAGAGAGAGAGAGAGAGAGACAGACAGACACAGACAGACAGGCGACAGAGGGAGACAGAGAGGAAGAGGAGAAAGAGGGAAAGAATGAAAAAAGGAAACAGATGGAGGAAGCAGAGAAAAGACAAGACAAAATTTTAAAACTTCTGGAAACATTTTCCTGTAACATGCTATCTTCACATTTCTAGCTGATAAAAGAGTGTTTACTCTTAAAAACAAATTAAGTGAGTTCACATCATCTTACTCTAAAAACACCTTGAGTCTATTGCAGTCAGGTTGGTACAGAGAGCTCTGTATGACTGTTACAACTTTAGGAGAAATGTAAAAAAAAAAGTCCTTCCCCTCTCCAAGCTGAGAAACTAGCAGTCTGAGAAATGCTACTACTGGAATTTCACATCTGCACAAAGACATACTGGGATGTTACAAGGTCATGACCCCCAGCAGTGCATACAAACTGGCTATGGCTAGGCCACAGTTAGTGATGTTTCTGACAGTTTCTATGTATTTTACTGTCTTCAGACTCCAACTTGATACCCAGATGTATAATTACAATTGGTGTTCATCAGTTTACGTTATGCTGATGACACAGTCTTGATAGCAACAAGTCAGAAAGAATTACAGGAAATGATAGACATTGTGGTGTTAGAAAGTGGAAGAATGGGCCTCAGTTTGAATAATGGGAAGACAGAAGTAATGGTGGTATCAAAGAAACAAATTATTCCTAAATGTGTAATAAAAGTCAATGGTGTTATTTTAAGACAAGTACAGAAATTTAAGTATCTGGGCACATGGATAACATCAGATGGAAGATGCATAACTGAAATAAGAAACAGAATTGGACAGGCAAAAACTGCATTTTATAAAATGAAAAACATCTTGTGCAATATATCCTTGTCATTGAGAGTTAGAAAAAGAATTCTTGCTTGCTACATACATCCAGTTTTAACATATGGATGTGAATCCTGGACAATCGGTAGGCAGGCCAAACAATTTTTAGAGGCCTCAGAGATGTGGTTTTACGGAAGAATGCTTAGAATACCTTGGCAGCCAAAAAGAGCAACCAAGAGGTTTTAAAAGAGGCGGGAGCCTGAAGACAACTTATCACTGACATCAGAAGGAGACAGGTCATCATTTTTCGGCCATGTTATGAGAAGAGGGAAAATAGAACATGTTGTGACCACTGGAAAGATCAGTGGAAGGAGGGATAGAGGAAGACAACGAGAGAAGATGCTTGACAGTCTTGCTGCATGGCATGGAGATGTGTCGGCACATGAACTGATACATGCTGCAGGAGATCGCAGATTATGGAGAGGCATGATCGCCCACGCCAGTCGGCAAGGCACCTGATGATGATGATGATGATGTTCATCAGTTTAATTTAACATTAGTATTTATTACCTCGAGACCGCAGATAGAGGAGTCAATAAATAAGTCACAAATTCTTATGGGATGGCAGGAAAATGTAACTGGTAGTTTCTAATGGTGTCATCAGGTAACAGCAATATCAAACTTTATGTCTTAGTTCATTAGGTGACGCTAGGTGTTGCAAGCACACTCGCAACACATAAACAAAATGGCGACTGTACTTGTGGATTGTACTCTCAAAGAACAACATGCTGCTTGCAAAGGACATTCATAAGGAAATTATTCCTGTTTTTGTTTATCAGTCTAATCTGGTCATCCAGAGAAAATGCAAGGTTACACCATCAGTAGGAAAGGTTTTGCTGACAGTGTTTTGTGATTGTGAAGGAGTGCTTTTAACCAATTCAAAAAACAACAAAAAAGAGGTGACAAAGTGAATGCTGATTCATATTGTAAAGTTCTATCGATGCTTCATGATCCAATTCAAGAAAACGTCTAGGCCTGTGACTAGAGGAGTAGTGCTCCTTTATAATGTCAGACTTCATATGCCTTGGTTAACTCAGAAAATTGACCATCTTGGGTGGGAACTTCTAGAACATTCACCTTGCGGCCTCAACTAAGCCTCTAGTGATTTCCACCTTTTTGGTCCACCGAAAGACCCACTTTGGTGGGAGACATTTCGCGAATTACCCAAAAGTTGAATATGAAGTGAAAACGTGGTTTAGAAAACAGAGCACGCAGTTCTATGCAGCAGGTTTTGGGAGGACTGACAAAACTATGAGACGAGTGCATCAATGTTGGTGGAAATTATGTTGAGAAATAAAGGGACAGTGTGTGTGTAAAAATTAATGGTTTTCAAGTCATCTTTTTTTTTTAATAACCATTTGTGACTTACTTATTGACTTCCCCTCTTAGTAAAATATTTAATGTTTCTTAACACCATAGCATGTGTGTGTGCATGCTGGCTGCCCTGCCGTGATGTCGAGTTGAGTCTAGCCTATTAGGCTCGATACGTCACTGGCATGTAAAAGAACTGGGGTTTTTTTTTATGTTTGTGTCTGTATTTTATGGGGTCTCTCTCTCTCTCTCTCTCTCTCTCTCTCTCTCTCTCTCTCTCACTGCAAAAAGTATTTGTATAAATCTTCCACAAAGACGTGAGCTTGTACTGGTGTTTGTGCAAGCATTTGCTTGTGTATGGTAAAGGCATATGGGCTCTCCTGTAAACTACGGCCGGTAGACAACAGTAGACGGCCGGTTAGTCGGAGTTCTGTCCCTAGGCTACAGTGCAATTACGGAGTGGAGAAGGCACGAATCAAAAAACAAAGTGAGGTCGACATACCTGGCAGAACCAGCGCTTCGACTCAAATTAGCGACCGCGTTCAATTACCGCTTCTTGCGACGCATTACGGAGTGGATTGAAGTGAACGAAACAAGTAACATAATTACTGTGTGTTGGCGATAGACAGCATGCAGTGCCCTACTGTCATCATACGGTTTGGGTTAGGGTTTGAGTTAGGGTTAGGGTTAGGGTTTGGGTTGCTACGTTGAGTGTCTGCAAAGACAAGATGCGGCGACACTAGCCGTAACGCTAACCCAAACTCTAACTCTAACCCAAACCTAAACTGTAACTGTATGATTATTGCAGGGCAGTGCAGGCTGTCTATCGCCAACACACAGTAATTGTGTAAATTGTTTCGTTCCCTCCTTTTCCACTCCGCAATTGCACTGTAGCCAAGGGACAGAACTCCGACTAACCAGCCGTCTGCTGTTGTCTACCGGCCGTAGTTGACAGGAGAGCCAGCATAGGTGAACATGCATGCCTGTGTCCACAGTAAGGTATGTGTACTAAATTATTTGAAATGCATGTATATTGTATGTGTGTGTGCACTTGTGTGTGCATGCATGTGTGTAATGTTTCTGCTCGCATTAATTTTTTCTAAGGAAAAGGTGACCCTTCCCTCTATAATAACCCTGAAAGATCATGGCATAATAATGCTTAACTACCTGCCTCAGCACCAGATCTCAAAAACATTCCTACATTCAGCCAGGACTCACCATCAAAGGAGCCAGTAGTGACAGCAAAAGTGAGTAAACTTCTGTAAGTTTCTTCAGATGGTACAAAAACAAACACACCAGAGTTGAAGCAGTCCGGCCAGCCTGCATCAGGGGCTGCTGACAACTCATCTCGCTCAAACAGCTCATCAATGTTTTGTAATACCTGTTTCACAGTAAAAGTAATCCAATTGCAGATATTGCAGAAGGGATGTGAAATGCTAAGGGTATTTTGTCAGAGCTCAAGAAGGAAAGTTAGAAGAAGATAAATATTCTCCACTAGACAGTGATCATTACTTTAATATACAAGACTATAAAATGATGGAGACTGAATTACTTGATTTACATAGTTTCCTGTAGTGCAATTCTCTTACATTACCATCAGTAAACCTGTGATTGCCTCCTTCCCAATTACCCACAAATGTACACACTGTAGAAATGCATTTTAACACAAAGACATATAACATTTATCAGAATATAGTTCTAATCACATATTTCATTACACTAATATTGAATGTATTAAACAGCATGAAAAGTCTATGGATAAGCTTCTGCCAGGAAATCAAAATTACAATTTTGCAAAGCATGCATCTTTTCTGTAGCAAAATATGGCTATGGCTTAAGGGCTATCTTGCAATCATTACAGAAATAGAGGCATTCTAGCCAAAATGCCCAAGAAAGATTCTCCAACTATGGTGGACCAAGAAGAAATTAAATACTGACATTCTAATAGATCTGAACATCAAAGAAGACTGGTTCCTAAGCAGCATCCCATCTCAGAAACTGAACTTTTTTTTCACCACATCAAATGCCACAGTGGATAAGAAAGAGCAGAAGTGGAGGGCATCATACAGGGAAAGAGGGGCAACGGCTAATCAGCACGAAGACGAGCACAGGATAAACACCTTGGGTAGGAAAAGTACATAAGGTGATAGAGCTGGGGTTAGACCAAGTTTCGTTCGGGGGTCGGGGGGTCCTGCTACATGATAATGAAAACTGAATGTAGTGACTGTTCTTGCATCTGAGCAACCAGCTTCCAAAATGCTGGTAAATGTTTGTTAGTGCTAAACTGTCATGCTAAGCATTTAATCTGCTTTTTGTCTTTCTTTTGATCTGAAGAGGTATTTACAACCCATTTTCACAGAAAGATAAGGTGACAAAAAAGGAGTAAAACTGCACACAAGAAAGGCAAAAAATGTGTTGGCAAAATAAATCACACACTGAGGCACCACATTTATTTTCAATGGTTTGGTAAATAATGACCACTGAAAGATGTGAGTTAATAAGATCAGCTGGCCAGCTATATTATCCTCTATCTTTTCCTGTCAAAATTGAGATAAATGTCAGGTATCTATTTTAGGAAACAATGCTAAGTTGTTCCATTGACACAGGTCTCACAGAGGCCATAATAGAAATGGAAGTAAAAAGGAATGATTAATCACCAACAAAAACACCATGTATCAAATACTACCTCTTCAATGCAACATCCAGATTTATCTACACCAATTATTACTGATTAAATCAAACATTCGGCTTCTATTTACAAAAATATTAACCTAAAACTACCTTAGGAGTGAATCATATCAAGTTTATTTACCAAAACCTCATGACCTACTAAATATAACACCCTATACATATTTACTAACAAAAGTTAAATTATAATGTCCATCAAATGAAACTCAGCCCATTTGAATTAGTATCATTATCACATTCAAATGGAGGAAGATGATATAATAACTAGATGGAATGAATACATAAGAAAGCTGAGTGATGGAAAAGAGCAGAATTACCAGAAGAAAAAAATTTACAAGGTCTATCTATACTAAAAGAAGAAGTTATTGATGCTATTAAACATGTGAAGAAAGGAAAGTCAACGGGGCTAGACAAAATTTCAGTAGAAGAATTATAAGTACTGGGGAATTTGGGGTAGAAATATTAACTAAACCGATGAATGACATTTATATATAACACTGGATACATTCCAAGTGATATGATGAAATCTGTATTTATTGCATTACCCAAAAGACCAGGATCAATTGCGCTTGAAGAATTTTGTACAATTAACTTAATAAATCATGTCACCAAACTTCTACTAAGAATTATAATGAGAAGAACAAAAAGAAAAATAAGAATGGAAATTAGTGAAGAGCAATACGGATTTATGGAAGGTAAAGGGAACATATTATGAACACTGATAGAAAAATCAATGGACATACAAAAGCATTTGACAAAGTTAAACATGAAGAGATGATAAAAATGTTGGAAGACCTCAATGTAGACAGGAAAGATTTCAGAATAATTAAAACCATTTACTGGAACCAAGTGGCAGCAATTAAAGTGGGAAACAGATTGGGTACTTTTGAACAGATAAAGCAAGGAGTAAGACAGGGATGTGTCTAATCCCCAGACCTTTACTCTCTATATAGTGAAGTAATTTTGAGTAGAGTTGGAGGGTACAATATAAATAATTTACAGTTTTGATAACTGAAAATGCAACTGATTTACAACATCTGCTGGATATTGTGGGGATGGAGAGTGCTAAGAAAGGACTTTCATTGAATATTAAGAAAACGGAAGTAATGGTTATATCAAAGAAGAAGATAACTCCATGTTGTGATATCTCAATTAAAGAAAAAAGACTTAACCAAGTCAATGAATTCAAATATCTGGGAACAATCATATCATCAAATGGAAAATGTGTGACAGATTAAAAAAGCAGAATAGGTCAAGTGAAAGCTGCATTTCAGAAAATGAAAAATATGCAATAAATCGCTCTCATTTAATGTCAGAAAGAGGGTGCTAAAATGTCACATAGAATGTGTTCTACTGTATGGTAGCGAATCTTGGAATGTCACTGAACAAATTAAGAAGAATTTTGAAGCAACAGAGATGTGGTTTCTGAGACGAATGTTTTGAATACCTTGGACGGCCAGAGTAACTAACAACGATTGCTTGAGAGAAGCTGATAAAAGTAGATCTCTATATAAAACAATGAGAAAGAGACAAATACTGTTCTTTGGCCACAAAATGAGAAAAGAGACACTGGAGAACATCATGACAACTGGAAAGATCAGTGGAAAAAGGGGTGGAGACAGACCCAGAGAGATTATGCTAGATTGGCTGAAACAATGACATAAAGGAATATCATCAAGAGAGCTGTTCCAGGCAACCAGGGATTGTGATTTGTGGAGACGCACAAGCGCCTATGCCAGTTGGCAGGACACATGATGATGACGATGATCACAATACTCTTCTAGGGCATGTATCTATTTTTTTCACTTGCTGCCTTGTTCAAATCTATCAGAATGTTGGTGGTCAAATGGTGCTGAACAAGATCTTGTATCTGCCAAGATATACATGCTGCTGGCCAAAGACCAGGTTTGTCTTCCTGTATTTCTGGGGAAATGTTTACATGCCTTGCTCAGGTGATTTAAATGCATCACATTTTCTAGAAAATTACGAATGATAGTTTGGTCATGGGTAAACTGTTCATTGGGGTTTTCAGCTTCATCACATACTTTTCTTGCTCTGCTGATAATGTCAATTGATATGATAAACATTAGCAAAGATAGTACACACTCTTGTTTCACTCTGGATCTGGTATTATGTCTCACAGAGTCAGTGCTCTTAGATGTTTCTAATTATTTTGCCAGCAAGATTTGAATAAATTCCTAAATGTTGCCTTTTATTTAATGATAACTTACTGCAGCTACGGTATACAATGTTAAATTTATTAACAGCTATCCACAGCCTAACATATATAAAACATACACTTCCTTACCAAAGTATCTGCATCCAAAAACACACATTTCTTGAACTGTGTCAGCCGCCAACAATGTAACTTGGTAAATGTAACACTGAGGTCTGGCCTGCCTAGAAGCTCAAGGTTAGTTGTGTCACTACTGTCAAGTACATTTACAGTAACTGTGCTGTCAAAAATTCCACCTAATTGTTCCCTGGAAAACAGAAGGATGTGGTGGTCACATACATGAGAAAAGCTGTTATTAAGTACATGCAGCTCAATAAACAATAATAGTTTAATTTAAAGAAAGCTACATAATTACATAGTTTCTTCTTCTTCTGCCTTTCTATCCCCCAATGGAGCATAGGCCCTCACCAACTCACGCCAAGTCTTTCTATCCTTCGCCATTGCATGGAGCTCTCCCCATGTCCTCCCCATCTTTCTAACTTCATTCTCCAGCTCTCTTCTCCGTGTGTTTTTTGGCCTTCCTTTATTCCTATGCCCCTGTGGGTTCCAATGCAAAGACATTCTAGTTATGCTGTTCTCCTGTTTTCTCAGTGTGTGTCCTATCCAACGCCAGCGTCTTTTCCTCACCTCTTGGTCCACAGGAGCCTGTTTAGTTCTCTCTCAAAGCTCTACATTAATTATTATATCATACCATTTAATTCCTTCTATTTTGCGCAGGCACCAGTTAATGAATATTTGTAGTTTATCAGTAATTGCCTTAGTTGTTCTCAATGTTTCCGCCCCATACAAAAGCACTGATTTGACATAAGAAGTATTTCATGTAGTGACATACAATTTTAACATATACATACAGATTATGACATATGATATCCTTTCACAAACAAGCTGAATGATCAGCATTCATGCCCAGAAGACATTGTCATTTACTCAGATGAGCCCACAAAGTGCTGGTCAATATCAGCATAGGAAAACACAGCACAAAGGATGGGAACAGTAATACAAGAGGTTAGTTGCCCTTACTAGACACTGACACTAACATGATTGTGTGACCTGAGAGTTAGGCTTGGTGAAGAATGTCTCTGCTGCTTTCGAGGTCAATACAGGAGATATTAAAACCAACTCCTCATGGGAAAAATCAGTAGAGGTACCTTGAAGTGGCTGCTGCACTAGAGAACTGAGCATGCATTGGAATGCCCAATGTGTAAAGACATTGATTGTGATTACATAACAAGCTGTCAACCCAAAACATAAAGAAAAGGAAAAAAGGAGGGAGATAAACTTTAACTTGTCCACTTTAACCATCTCTCATACATCTATCGAACATGGACAAGTTGTGCTCTTAGTATCTTTCTGTCTGTAACCAGTGAAAATGCACAAATCTTACAAATATCAATTTGTACATCTGTAGCAATGCTATCACATGTACAAGCTGACACATTCATAGTGAGACAGTGGCAAGTCTCAAACAAAAAAGGAAGTAAAAGAGGGGAAGAAAATAGACCAATAAAACAAATTAATGAAGATGAAATATGTTGTATTGTACTTCTATCCATACAGTGAACTGTAATTTATTACAATGTATACAAAATTATAAATACCACATTCCCTTGATAACAGAGTCTAAAGCAATAAAATGTCAGAGTTTAGGACTGTTGAGAAGATCCTGCCCTAGCCAAGCTAACATCAAGTAAAAATGAAATATTTTATCAAATTTGTGTATGTTAGAATTAAATTTCTAGAAATGTTATTAAATTCTTGTAAATTTTGTCAGGTTCATATTCATTTCACTAGTCAGCCTGTTGTGTAAAGTGAGTTTATTTACAACAAAGTCAATAACCTATTGTACAATGGGAGAGTTCACCAACAACAAAATCAAAATTATTTTGATGACTGCCAGAATCACAAACCATTGCAAGAGTTTGCTTCTGATTGTTTTAATTTAAGCTTAATTAACAACATTCAAAATGACATTCATAATAACCTCAATGATGGTGAAACGCCTTCTGTGATCATAACAACAAGCTGTCGTGTTGTCCCCACCCTTCGTAATGAGCTGCCCAACACCAAACATCCCAAGGCATAAGTGTCATTGGTGGCTAGTGTAACAAATGCTTCATCTGTCAATCATTAAATAAAACACAAATCATAAGGCATAAGTTTGGATAAAGCACAACCCAGTAAATGACAGTCACGACTGAAAGAAAACTGAACTAATGATTAAGTTCCTACTAACAGAAACAAGTGTCATTAAGACTCCTGGTGAATGTGTCTGCCAATGTATCTTTAATAACAGCTGGCATTGAATAAAGCTAAGCTGTATGCCAGAAGTAAATAGGATGAATGATGAGGATTTTTTTTTTTTGCCCAAGCAGTTGTCACCCATTCATTCAAACTAACAGATTATGGGCTTTGCTTGACAAGTTGACCTCAGACTGATAATGCTCTGTCTTACTGGGGTTATAGCCCATGTTTGCAGATGTGACACAGATCTGAGCTACTCTACATGTTTCTCTCCGAACCAGTCATTATATTTTCCATCATTCTTGAACTTAGTGTGATGTTGTATCATTGTGCTTTGCTGAACATGTGACCCAGTAACTAACATTGCCCCTACTACAAGTGCGTCTGATAAAAGAACATCTGCTTCCTCAGGAGGATTTGTCTATAATTTTAGATGATAGACCTAAAGAAGCACTCTGAAAGCACTATGCCACACTGAATACACTATATACCATACAACCTCCAGACATCACAAAATATACATAAAATGACAGGTGACAATATTTTCTTCTGTCCTTAAACTCCTAATGTAGCAAAGGCCCTAACCTCGCCAATCTATAATGTCCTTTGCCATCTCATACAGCTTTCTCCAAATACATTTCTCACCTTATTTAAAAGCTCAAATTCTCTTCTCCTTTTGTTTGTTTAATCTCCCTCAATCTTTCTGGCCCTTTAGGTTCCAATGCAAAAATATTTTACTTGCATTATTATCAGATCCGAATGTGTGTCACATATAACACCAGCATCTTTTTATCAACCCTTGTTTCACTTTAATTTAGAGTACTCTCTCAACCTGAAAATGTTGCACAAAATGTTTTTCACACTTCTGATACAAATGTTTCTTCATGCCATGATTCTAAAGACCTCTCTTGGTCTCTCCTCCATACTTTCTTGTCATGGCAACAAACTCCAGTTTTTCTTCTGATGGTGTGTAATAAATTTTTTTTGTGAGAATGCTGACAAACAGGGGGACTTAAATGAGCTGCTCGTTGCAGAGGATCAGTGCATATTCCACGGCGAAAATAAACAGCTGCAGGACCACATAAACCAACTATACAACAATTGCCTTAAACATGACATGAAGATCAATACTGAAAAAACAAACAAGTCACGAGAATAAGTAGAGAGCAACAAACCATTGATAAAAAGATCAAAGATTAAAGTCTGAAACAAGTGCAAGAATTTAAATACTTGTGAAGCATCTTTACATACAATGGTAAAATAGAGAAATAGAAATGAGAATCCAACAAGCCAACAGTGTCACGTACCAACTTGCTTCAATTATAAAAGACCCTGCTATCCCAATAGAAACAAATTATAAATACAATATTTATACCGACTTCAAGTTACCAGTGTCAGACTTGGACACTGACAAAAGAACACGAAGGAAAACTAACCACTGGTGAGATGAGATGTTTGAGAATGGCTGTAAATAAAACCAGAAGAGATTGAGTGAGAAACGACATGATCACAAGAAACGTTGAAACAACACCTATTGTCAAATTTATTGAGAAACAAAGAATGAAATGGTGTGGCCATCTAATGAGAATGAAACCAACAATGCCAGCAGTAAAAGCCTACAACCTGAAAATCGAAAGACCAAGAGGCAGGGGAAGACTGAGAAGAAGATGGATTGAAGAAGTCACTGTGAGACTGCATAACACCAAGGCATATAAAGCGACCAAGCACCCCATGGCTCGGCTGCCGATCATCTGATGAACTGCAACGCCTAGCGGCATAAGCAGATATTGAAAAAAAAAAGAAGTAAATTAAACCCCCAAAAAATATAAGTATTTACTGTGTTGCAGGGATTTTTGTATGATCAGATTCCTATAGGAAGAATGTGTATACAAGAAATTTAATAGCCATTGAGGCAAAATTGTGTATATATACACATCAGTTATATAACCACAGTGATGTTTTTATGTTATATTATCTTGCAGTGCAAAAGAGAAGTCACGGGGCAGAGGAGATACTGGCAGATGAAAGTTAGTAGAATATTCTGAGTAGAGGAAGTTCACAAAAGATAACACTTATCATAATAGAATTGATTAAAAAAAAAAAACACACGTCTAGGTGCCTGCAACCTATAAAGCTGATGAGTGGATCAATCAATCAATCAATCAATCAAATATTAACAAACAGTCAGTTGATGAAACCTAAGCGTACACAGAATGAAAACATGCAGATAATTCTGGGATGTCACAAAGTGCTGCAAGAAAAGTAATATAGACTTTTACAGTGAAGCTGAAACCTCAACTAAGATAGGCTCACCGTACTGCAAGCTAAGTCATATCTCAAGAGAAGCAGCAGACAAGAAATACCTTCTCTATGAGGTCCTCTTTAGAGTTAAGGGTCACCGGCTGAAAAGAGGTCTTGGATGGGGAAAGCTAAAGACACAATTAGACATGTGTGCAGACTTAAGGATACTGGGCAAGGAGAGGAGTGGATCAAAATTTCCAAGCAATAATCAGAGTTATACAGAGTTCTAATCACATTAGGCCATGAATGTTAATGACTGGCCAGCAGGCTCTTCAGAATCAGAAGCTCCATAAAGCTATATGACAATATCACACAGGTGATGTGATTATCTATACACAGGGCTCTGTGTTGAGAGGAAGAAGTGCATGGGAGTTCACAGCTAAAGTTACTGGACGTTGCTTAGTCAACACAGTCTGACACATTATATGAGAACGGAGGTGGAGGTGGTCACTGCAGCCTTCTGCTGGATTAAGAACTAGCTGCACACACATGTTGTGACTGTAACTGACTCACAGAGCATACTGAGAAAGGTGCAGACTGGCAAGCATCATTTCAGAAGTCCCAGGTAGTCTGCATTCTATGGATATTTTCTCCAGGCTAAGCCAGGGTGATGGGAAATGAATAGGCAGATAGACTAGCTGTTTCTGACCACTAAGTCAGAAACAGCTAGTCTATCTGCCTATTCATTTCCCACATACTGATTGACTCGTGGCAAGCTAGATGTTAGAAGGGCCTTTTAAGAGGGAGTAAATAGTGTGGAAGCACAAACAGATCATAACCCTCTGTAAAGGGATCTGGACGATGTTAAACACTCAGGGGAGGGGGGAGGTGGAAATACAATCAGACTGTTAATGGTTGCATCAGAACTAAAACTCCAACAGTCATACAAAGAGTCCAAACAATAGTTTGTCATACATAACTGTAAATATCTCAAAGAGTTTCAATGTAGGTGATAGTAGTATAAAAGAAAAATAGCTTTAAAAATGCACTTGTATGCAAGCTATTATTATTACAGAATTCATTACTGCTGCATGTAGTTTTATATTTAATGATTTTGTGAAGTATGACAGTTAAGTTGAAAATAATGGTTAAACACCCATTCCCTGCCTCTGCTATTTTACTATATATGCATTCACCAGGGATTCTAGTACTGCCCCTCCTGACAACTGAAATGGGTGTGACAAACAACATTTTAACAATTCAGGTTTCTCTCTCTCTCTCTCTCTCTCTCTCTCTCTCTCTCTCTCTCTCTCTCTCTCTCTCTCTCACACACACACACACACATATGCACAAAGTGAAAAGGTAGGGAAATAGTTCAGCTTACAGTTGCAGTGCAGAGATTCCACTGATACACGGGGAAACTGGGTGAGACATTTTGAAATATACTTTCAGCAGCCCCTTTAATTTTTTTTTTTTTATAATGTCATTTTTTTTTAACGACAGTTTTTCATGCATCTATTCCACTAACTTCTTCAGTCGCCTGGTAATATTTTAAACCCTGCAGGTCCGAATAGTACTGTAAGCAACAACTTCTAGCGAATGACAGTGTTAGGCAACAACTGCTAGGGGGCGACAGAGTTAAGCAACAGGTTGAGGCAGACCGGTTTAATAATTCCACCAACATAATCCCCTTATGTTATGAATTACTGATAAGTTTAGGTAAGATGGTATTCCTTTGTAGTTATGTCACTAACGAGTCAGTTTTATAGTCAACATTACTAATTGTGCTTACTTCCTATTCCGACTTGCCATTCAATGGCGCTACAGAACTTCTAAAACCTTGACACCTGACCTCCGCACAGATATTAGGGAATGCAGGTTAACTAGCACAGCCTGGCCTTGGGTTGGGAGAGGTCAACTTGAAACTACACTTTTATTTTATGAAACTTTAGTTACATACTTACAAATCTTACCCATGTTTCACATTATATCTCCAGAATTACAATCAGTGCAATTTGTAGGTGCAGAGTGAAGCTCGAAAAACAGTCCGTGTGTCTGACTGTGTGTTTAATAATTACTAAGATAAAAGATCAAAGTTAATATTAGTGAAAGATTGGAGAAGATGTATTACTCTTACCTCTTCCTTCTTCCATTGTTGTCGCAGTGCGTTAGTCCCTGTCTGGCCACGAAAGGAAGTGCAGACTTAGCCAACCAAGTTTCAGCAGAAAGTCATGTGGGCGGTGACTGCCAAGATATCGCCCGAGCTGTTTGATAAGTTAGCCTGCGATGAAGTCACGCCACTCGCTCACGGACACTGTGTCGTGTGAGTCAGTTTATGTGTGCGGAAGGAAAACTTGCAAATGTTAAAATGGTCTTCGGTTACAATATGTCAAAAAAGGGGTACCGTTATTTTTTCAAAAGTACCTTAAAGTCGCTGCATATTAGAACATATAATGCATAAAACCAATGCATTTATATTATCCTGTCATCACCTTGTGAGAATCAATTTTTCGTTATTTTGAAGCCCCACCCTGGCTCTTGACAGGGGCCGCAATATAGCCCGACCATAAATATTGTCTAATGGCTGAACGCGGTTTCTGGGACCTCTCAACGGGTGATCATCATCCACATGATGTTTATCGCTTGTGTGATGTCCCAGTGGGGTAAAAATCTACTACTACTACTACTACTACTACTACTACTACTACTACTACTACTACTACTACTACTACTACTACTACTACTACTACTACTACTACTACTACTACTACATAACCAAGTAATAACATGAATGTTTTTCTTCTTTTCACGTTCTGCCCGTATGCATCAGGCTTTGAAAGACGTCGGGTGTGAGCCTTGGTATGTGTTACGTAGATGCTTGTATTTACGACCTCACTTATTCCATCTATCCATATCTTGCGTGTTCGACCTTTAGCTCTGCCTCCATTGTTTCTAAATGACAGGGATGTCTGTTGTGCACTATATGTAGGGTGTCCATGATATCTTGAGCTGAAAACGGGACATCCTACTATTTAGAGCTGCAAACGGGAAATCCCAAGTAAGTCAGTTCCCCCCCCCTCTTTTCTCTCTCTTTTCTCTCTCTCTCTCTCCCCCTCTCCCTCTCTCTCTCTCTCTCTCTCTCTCTTTCTCTCTCTTTCTCTCTCTCTCGTTCTGTTCCATCTCTCCTAGTTTACCAAGGTAAATGTTCTGCTTACTCGCTCGACAATGGTAGCGAAACCTGAATCATTGCAACCAAAAAATAAACATAACATTATCTCTTTAACTGCAATGAAAAATGCTACAGGAGCTGCAATATAGCCCGGCCATTGATCTGGCCTAATGGCTGAAAGCGGTTTCTGTGACCTCTCACCAGTGAATACAAGTGTATGTTCTATTCTCGAGCTTATTCCTAGTACCGACGGGACGGCGAGGACACGCCGGGAAAAACGGGACTGCCCTGGTTAAAGCGGGACATATAGCCACCATTGGGAGCCGCGTTAGCGCAGTCCATAGGAGGCTCGCTATCAAATCCAGCTGCGACTCGCTGCAGCCACGGTCGGTGTTCGAAACAGGGCGGTTCCCGGGATTCACCTAGCCTCTATGAAATGGGTACCAGAGTGACACTCTGGGGTAAATGGAGGAACGTCGCTGTAGCTACAGAGTTACTTGCGGACGGCGACACAGGCGGACAGTTTCTTATCAGCTGTCCGTACTGGTGGCAGAAGCACTTATGGTTTATAACCGTGTGCAATGACGCTGGTTCACATCTCCCGACTTTACCTTTATATGGCCACCCTATCAACGTGATGGTAATCCAACTAAGAACCCACAAACAGCGATAACACCAAGTGATACGAAGTGCCACCATTCGGATGAGAATATTCCAGGCGCAAGTCCCAGAAACTCCGTTCAGGCGTAAGGTTTTATTAATGACCCTCTCAGCCATGGTTTTATTAGAGCACCCGACGATGGTTGTAAAGTAAGTTAAAGTCAACCCGGGATGGGGCTTCAATAAAATTAAAAAAAAAGACATTGTGTCCCAAGTCGGAACGGGTTAATATGTTATCTTGATATATGTCCGAACAATTTGATTTGTTGCCTAATAATGTAGTTTAGTAGTGGTTCCGTCCCACCTTGTTTCCTGACATAGTAATTTCCGGTCATTTATCTTTTAGTTACATTTATGATTCTTCGTAGATCTTTTTATTTCTCTTTTGATTTTTTCGCCCATTTGTTGTTAATGCGTGCCATCTGGCTTGTGACGCAGTGTTGGTTGCGTATTTGTTCTGCAATATTGCTGGCATATGTCCAGTGGCGAGACGTGATCAATTTGCATGTGTAAGCGTTAGCAGGTAACGATTACAACGGTGACGGTGAGTGATATTTTCTTCCTCGGCGCGTCGCCGTTGAGACAATACGTGTGCAGTTAGCATTGTAGTACTAGTAACTGGTAGATTTCGCAAGTTACAGTTTCTGTCTGAGTGGCATAAACATGCAGCCAGCGTTCTTTTCGCTATGTTCGAGACGTAAACGTGACGTAAATAAATAATACATGATAATAATAAATAGTAAAATAATTTTTCGTTGGCAGTGGAAGGTGTAAGTGGCGATGACAGCCGATGACATGCCCGCCTTGAAGCACGATACTTGAAGTCTTTTGCTTGTATGAGTTGATGGTTTTCTATGTATATCATTAATGAAGAGGGAGTGAGGAGGAGACGACGAGGGAATAGGGAGAGAAGAAGGCATAGAAATAGGAGAGCGGTGCTAGGAGAACAAGGCGAAAAGCGGAGAAATCATGTAAGAGTAGGATACTGGAACTGTCGGAATGCCATGCAGAGTGGTCCTGTACTGGAGAGGTTGATTTTTGATTTTGATTTCATCATGTTCCAGGAGCTAAATACAGACATATGTAATTGTACATGGGTACATCAGTTATATAAACCCTGTTGGACAGGAGAGTCATGGACAAGGTCTGGTGGTGAAGGAGGGAGTGAAGCATGTGGTGCTTGACTTGAGCCAGTGGAACCATAGTGGACGAGAGGTTCAAAGATACAGGTGGAGATTGGTGGCTCAAGTTGGAACCTCATAAATATATATGCCACGGTAGACTGTTTTGTCAGAAGTGAACAATGAAGCTGGCTCAAGGAATTAGAGGAGTTACAAGGTGATAGGTTACTCATATGTGGGGATTTCAACGCGAGGAACAGAGAGTGGGACAGCAATGGAGAAAACCGACAAGGAATCGCTTTTGCAGAGGACATGGTTGACTCCGATATGGTCTGCATTAATGATGGGAGGCCGACTAGAATGGCAATGAGGTCTGGAGATGCAGACACAGCTATTGACTTGAAATTTGTCTCTCAGTCGTCGGTTTTAGATGTTAAATGGACTGTCCTGAATGACCATGGGAGTGATCACCTACTATGTTCAGTATTGATTTCTAAACTCAGTAAGGTTAAGGTTGGGAGAGCACGCAAAACCTTCCAGTATAAGTGGACCAACAACCTACTCAGACGGAGAGCATGCAACAGAACTGCCATAACTAATTTTCTGCAGCCCCCATGGTGGACTCCAGAAGTAGAACAGGCGTGGAAGGCAAAGAGAGCCGCAGTGAAGCAGCTAAAGAAAGTACGACAGACACCCGCTCACGAGAGGAAGTGGAAATGGCGCAGAATGTGAAAAAAGATAAGGTGGAGGTTTTCAAGCGCTGTGCTGCACAGGCCGAAAGAGCAAAGTGGGAAACTTTTGTGAATTATATGGGAGGCGATAACACATTGCGTAAATTCTGGAAACTGCAAAGGCAGATGCAAAGAAAAGATCGGCCTATGACAGTCGGAACAATTTGTATAGACGATGGTGTGCGTGTGACAACAGACAAGGAGAAAGGGTCGGTCGGCTTTTCTCCATACGTTTATAGCTCAGACAGATCATAATTATGTAGACATCAGAGAAGTAGTTAGAAAGGAGTTAGCTGGCACCTTGAAGAATATGCATTATAAAGACATGATACAAGTGGAAGATATCAAACAAATTTTTAAAAAAGCAAAAGACACTGCACCAGGGCCTGATGGTGTCAGGTATGGTCACATGAAGGCTTTGAGCGATGTAGACCTGGCAGAGATGGCCGACTGTTTTAACCAGAGTATTAAGACAGCACCAGTACCGCAGGACTGGGTGCACAGTTATCTTATCCCACTGCCAAAACCTTTTTAAAGATCATTCTAAGCTTTGTGTCTATAGAATCATCACCTTACAAAACACATTTGGGAAGGTCTTGGAGAAGATAGTTGCTGTAAAGCTACAAGAATTTTTGGAAAGGGGGAAGCTTCTCCCAAGAGGTCTGGGAAGCTACAGGCCAGGAAAGGACACTTGGGCAAATGCGGCCACTTTTGCTTTTGACGTCTATGCAGGGTTCCAGAACAGACAGAAACTATGGCGGTAGGACTGGATCTCGAGGATGCTTATAAGAGAGTGAGATACGACATCTTAATGACTGCACTGAGGGAAAAGGAGGTCAGTCCATGGCTGGTAAATTGGGTTGCAGCTGTCCTGTATTCACGTTGGGTTGCTCTCCGATTGGGCTCATGGACCTCAGAACCATGTACTTTGGTCCCAAGACTGCCACAGGGATCCGCCATCTCGCCTGTGCTCTTCAACGTGTATACAAGCAAGATTGCAAGCCTAGAAGCACCAGGGGTTGGAAGGATACTGACTTTTGCGGATGATATACTTGCATATAGGCAGGGGGAAGAAAGGGAACAAACAGCACGGGAGCTACAAGCGACAGTAGACAATGTGACTGAGTAGTGTACAGAAATGAGGGCTGTCGTCCACCCGGAAAAGGCGTCTGATTTGTGGTGTTCTCAGCAGAATCGTTAAAACTAATGTCCCAAGATAGATGGTAGAAACGTCAACAGAGAGGGCAAACTGAAGTATCTGGGAATAACATTTGACAGGAGCCTGTTATTTAAGGACCATGTGGAGAGTGTTGTGACGAAATGCCAAAAAGGACTTAGTGCACTTAAGACTATGGCTGCAATTGACATAGAGCAGAGAATGCTTTTCACACTATATCGCACCTGATCCTGTCAGTGGTGGATTATGGCCTGGGACTGCTTACCGTCTCAAAGAGTCAGATGGACAAACTAGAGCGCATACAGAACACGGCTATGCGTGTCATTTTGGGTTGCACCAGAGACACCCCAGTGGTGTGTATGCGATACATCCTTAGTTTGCCGACGGTGGCAGGTAGGCACAATGTGCTGCAGGCGAAGTCATATCTCAGGGTAGCTGCAGACACAGACCACCCTCTGCATGAAGCTCTGGGTGCAGTTAAGAGTCAGCGGCTGATAAGAGGGAGGTCATGGATGGTCCAGGCAGAAGACACAATCAGACAGGTTTGCATCCTTGAGAACATTAAGCGAGGAGAGGAGTGGGTCAAATTGCCACCTGAACAGTCAGACTTGTGTAGAGTCATAATCACGCTGAGCCGGGAATGCAGAGACTGGCCAGCACATGCCACAGAAGTGGAAATTCAGCAATTAATTCAAGATAATGCTCGCTCAGAGTATTTTATCATTTACACACACAGTTCAGTGTCAAGAGGCAAAAGAAGTGCTTGGGGCTTGTTAGCAAAAGTTAATGGTCGACGTTTGGTGCAGGAGAGCTTTCCGCTGGCTAGAGAACACGACACACACGCACATCGTGATTGTAACTGATTCAGAAAGCATGCTGAGGAAGATCAGAACAGGTATGCTTCGTGCAGAGTGGCATGCTTCATTACGGATGACACGAGTGAGGAGTATTGTCTAGATTTTTTTCACCGGGTCACGCCGGTGTGTTGGGAAATGAACAGACGGACAGACTGGCTGGCTCTGCACAACTTGGTGGATTACTGCTACATGATAGGGCAGACGTGGTTAGTACCTTGTGGGAGAGCGTGTACAATTCGGAGGAGCAGATGGATCACCATTCTGGTGAGATTGATGCAGTTGGGGGTGACGAGAGGTTCTAACAGATGTTCGAGGCTCAGAGGAAAGGCAAGCCGGGCGTTTAATAAGAAAGCTACTGGCACCATTAGTATCGGAACTCTTCTCTGGCTGCTGAAGATGGGGACGGAGCGCCGAGTGCTGTGATGTCGGTTCTTGAATCAAATCAAATCAAATCAAATCTGATAGGTTGGGATCATCCAGGTAGCACTGCAGCTTTTCCTCTGTGATTGCGATCGAAAATTGGAGGGGGTGCGGGGGGGGGGGGGGGAGTGGATAGAACACGTCCCTGGCGGACTCTGGATTCAAGAAATAACGTTTCTATCATTCCAGCATTTGATCTCACCTCGCATCACACTGGCTGTGTAATTAATATACATTTACATATGTTTACTAGATGCTGAGTAACTCCATAACCCCTTAGCGTTTCCAAAGTAGTTGACGGTTGATTGGGTCGAATGCTATTTATTGATCTGTGTGTGCAAGAAATAGCGTGTTGTCGTTGTTTTTTCTCTGCTACCTGTCGCAGTGTCAAGATGGCATTGATGCAACTGTGTTTCTTTTGAAACCCACGTGAGATTCACTAAGCTTAATTTAAGTAACTAAGTAATCTTTTTTTTCCAAGTTTTTAATAATTCCAGTCAGGGGCGTACCTGGGGTATTTTTGTTCATAGGTGGGAGCGAGGGAAGGAAAAAAAGGGGGGGGTAATTAGATAAGAAATTGTGGCTCTCCTCCGAAAATCTACCCCGGCGAAACAAATACCCAAACAGGGCCTCAGTCCTATGAAAAATGCGCGACTTCCTGCGACGAACAAATCGCGGCAAAACTAGGATTACCTGTCAATTTCAAGAAACGCAGACGATAGTAGCAGACGATAATAGCAGACGATAATAGCGACCTTTGACAATTTCGAGACACGCAACATTACAGACGATATAAGCGACATGGTGTGGATACGACGCACTCCGACGCAGATTAGTGAAACTGTTCTTCCGATTGAGGATTTAGCAGCAGTAGATATGAGACCTGCTGATTTGCATCGAGTAATGACGGATAAACTGGTCTGGTTGCAATGGCTAATATGCAACACGCAGGTATGTTTGTCCTGCCAGGGTGCTGTGTCGTTGGCAGGGGGCTTCTGACATACTCGTGGAGCTGTCGTCGCCGTAGTACTAAGTGTAGCGTGCACAATGGCTCGTTCTTTGCCAGCTGCAACATATCAACTGAGAACATAGTCATGATAATGTTTTAATTGCTCTTTGATTTTTTAAACTCACCGCTGACATTACCCCCCCCCCCTTCCCCTCTCGCCGCTACGAATGGGAGCTAAACTAGATGCCTGGAACTCACGAGCTAATAAATTGAAGGAAGTTGCAGGAGATGAGATGCGGTAGCTGCTACTCGTGAGCCCCAGCCGTCTAGTTTAGCCCCCAAACCATTTTTTCCCCTGTATAAAACAGCAGCGCTGAAAATGAGCAATGGTTAGTGCATATTATAAACGATTGCTACGCGGCGCGGGGGAAACTGTCGGCGGTGAGGCATAGTCACAGAAACAGGTCCGCATTTAACATATCGCTGAGACCCTGTTAGAGCATCTGTTCCGTAATTCAGCGGATCCTAGTTTTGCCGCGATTTGTCCCTCGGCAGGAAGTCCGACAAGTCCGCATTTTTAAGGTCTGAGGCCCTGTTAGGGTATTTGTTTGGCCGCCATATTGCCGGGGTAGAAGTTCTGAAGAGAGCCGAAATCGTTTATAATATGCACTAACCATTGCTCATTTTCAGCGCTGCTGTTTTATACAGGGGAAAAAATGGTAAAATAATAAACACTTTTCCACGTCTTCAGGCGTATTGGGCCTATGGGGCTATACCTATATTTGACACCAGATACACCTGAGAACACGACATTCTCTAAGCACCCAATTACCTGCAGGATTCAAGTTCACACGGCTCTACCCTGCTACAACAGTTCCATCTGTGACCCTGTGGCCACCTAGAAATAAACGTAGAGACACAGCACTTGATTTTCTGTTCTCAGGCCTTGATCGATGCACGCAAAAACTATGGCAGACAAGCACGTTTGGATATCGAAACAGAAGACTCGATGAACGCTATACATTTGCTGTAATTAGCTACGCGGTGATCCCCCTTCTCTCTCTCTCTCTCTCTCTCTCTCTCTCTCTCTCTCTCTCTCTCTCTCTCCATCTCCATCTCTCTCTTTCTGTCTACGCCGATTTATGTATGTATTGGCTGAGCTGTTAATGATTATTATTAGTCATCGCTAGTGTATTACTATTGTTAGAACCTAGAAAATGTGAATGCAACCCCTGGTGGCTTGTAGAATACATTTTCAAGCAATGTTACCCTACCACAAAGTATGCATCTCTTTCTGGAAACGTCCCTTGGGTGTGCACCTTTCTACGGCAGTCCTTTATTACAAGCAACTTCTCTGTCACAGCAGGGGACTGCTTCTCTCTCTTTGTCTGAATTGACTGAGCCATTTGAATTTACTGTCCCCTTCTTTGGAGCCAGTCATGCCGACCTTGTGTGTGCATGGAGAATTCCCTGTGTCTCTCACTCATCTTCAGTGTCTTACATATTTGTGGTCATTCTGCATGATTCCTCCCTTGTATCACTCTCTCCCTCTCCCGATTTATATATATATATATATATATATTATATATATATATATATATATATATATATATATATATATATATATATATATATATATATATATATATATATATATGTGTGTGTGTGTGTGTGTAGTCATGTGTGCTGCACCAGCAAGCAAGCGGGTGGCAGTTAGTGAGTGTATGTATATGTGTATGTGTGTGTGTTTTTTTAACTAGTGAGTTTGAGTATGCATGCTGAATTTTAGTAATACAGTGAGATAGTATTTTGGCTACGGGGCACCAGTAGCACACATATATCTTCGTGTAGGGAGTCGCCAGTCCGAAACCCGAGTTCAAGGTGTCTCCTTCGTGCCAAAGAACTGCATGGCTGTTGGGTGAACAGTCGTTAACGAAGGCAGTCAGGTCGTTGTAGGGGCGACGCCTGCTGGTGAATGTAATGTCCGAAATCCCTTCCCCAGCTAATAGTAGGGTACTGCTGGGGTCACAGTTTTTAACCCTCACATAATGCTTCAGGTCCAAATGAACACGAGGCACTGCCACTGTTTTGAGCCGAGGCAAAAATTTTTGCTTCTGCCAGACTGTGGCCGTTGCTTTTTTGCTCAATTTTTAGACTGGAAGTATATAGTTTCGTTACCCAGCTTCTGAGTTAAGTGCATGGCGTGACACTGTGAGCTGCGGATTTCATTTGGAATGTTTTTTCGACTGACCAACGTGGTGGTGTGATTTGTAGATTCAGAAAATGGCGCGATGCTGGTTGTCGCAATATTGGTGGGGCAATTATTTGATTAAAATTGATCGCGAGTGCAACTGCTGATCTTTCGGTGACTTCTGCTACCATTTATAATGAACTGCATTTCTAGCGTCAAACTGTTTGTGTTAGCACTTCGGATGGCTACCATACGCTTTTAAAGCGAGTGTATGCTAGATTTGCCGAGACAGCAGTTTGTCAGTCTTTCCACAAGGGACTGTGATAAATATTCTATGTGTTTTTCGTTGGCACAGGAGCGGAGCAAAGATGGGGTGACCCGTTTGCTATGAAGCTGAAATTTAAATTACCAGATTACCAGATACCTATATTTTATAGACCAATCGGCATTTGATGGGGAATGTGGTCAGCACCACAGCGACCGCCTTTACTTCCCAGGACTGCACCTGGTAGACAGTCAAGGTTGGGTCGACCTGGGAGCCAAGGTTTTTTTTTTTAATTAAAGTGTGCTTTGTCAGAACCCGAACCCACTGCGAGAGTCTATTGATTGACAGAAGGGGAGGGGTTTGTTGGATATTGTGGCTGTTTTATGTGACAGCGTCGTGGGTTGTTTATTTGTACATGTTTAATTGTTTACCATAGGTTTTATAGAGAGAAAAACTCTCAGGTGGCGGTTTCTGTTGGAGTGAAGGGTGTTAGGGCAAGATAATATTAGCTAGGGGTGCCATGTTTTAATTTGTTGGTGATATGGGGTCACTTTTTCTAACTGGTGAGGGGTGTGCAGGGAAGATTGGAGGGGTGGGTGTCAAGTGATGGTGCAGTAGGCAATACTTTGCCGTTCCATAGGCTGTATAGGAGTATACAGTAACATATTTTTTATCGATAAGAGCAAGGGTATATGTTGTTAAATTCACAGGGTTACATAAAGAAAAAGAAAAACGTTATTAAGAAAAAAGGGTATAAGGTGTTAGACTCGTAGGGTTAAACATGGAAAGATAATAATTCCATACAAACAAGTGTATCCAGTGCTACACATGTATAGATTATATAGTGAGTTATTGAACAGATTAAGGATACAGATATATGGTGCTATGCTTAAACATGTTATATAAGATAAAAACAAATAAAGCAAATGTTATATGGTACTAGAATTATATAGGTTAGATATTAAAATATATAAAACGGGATAACAGCAGGGGTATATAGAGCTAGACTTACACAGTTGTACAGAGGCTAGGAAAAGAATTCTCGCATGTTATATAGAGCCTGTTTTAATATACGGCTGTCAAACCTGGACAATTAATTAACAAACCGAATAATATCTTGAGGCCACGGAGATGTGGTTTTAAAGAAGAATTCTTAGAACTGCCTGGACAGCTAAGAGGAGCAACCCAGATATGTTGAAAGAGACGAATGCTCGAAGACAGCTTTTCACAAACATTTAAAAAAAAAGAGAGACAGTCATCATTTTTGGGTCATGTTATGAGAAGAGAACAAATGTAAAGATCTGTGGAAATAGAGACAGAGGAAGTCGGAGCCAGCCCTAGTCGGAACAGCACTTGATAATGATAGCAACAACAACAACAACAACAACAACAACACAGCACACACACACAAAAAAAAAAAAAGATTAAAAATTCGATTGTCGCCTCAAAACGGATTCTATTGGAATTATATGGTACCACTGTGTGTACCAGTAATGCCTCAATATTGTGGGAGTTTCCTTCAGCCCCACAAGTATTTTACTATAACACTCTACATGCCGTTGATATTTTACTAATGGTGCAGTCTCTTTATCTGCTCTTTGTTTTCCAGATCTGGACCATAATAGTCTTGGTAATATTAGGGTGCTTCCTGTTTGGTCCTAACTAAATTGCAGCCAGTCTACGGATCTTTTGCAGCTTTGATGAGTTCAGCAGGAATGTCATTAGGACCGGGTGGCTTTTCTCTGGGTTGTTAATACATTTACAACTATTTATTTACACTTAGTGACACAAAGAGGAGAGTACAGAATTGGGGTTTTTGTTAAGAGGAAGCATAATTGTAAGGAATATTAAGGGTTAAACCAACAATTTTATATAATGTCAACACAAACAATACATTGCCCAATTTATTGCTTTACATATTTTGCTGTGTCTCGTCATGTGCATTCCTACAGAGTTAAATCAACATCTAATTAAGCACACAAATGAATCCTTTTCGCTAAAATACATACATCGTGAGTCTGTTCAAGACGAAAATGTAGGTAGGAGCATCCATTGCGACTTTTTTCATTCAAAAACCCAGGAATTATAGCTGACTGCCATTCAATAACTAGTTGTATTAATAATGGACATTTCTGTCACGAATAATTGATGAAAACAACCATAACATCTTCTCGTAGTGGCTCTTCTGTGAAGTTAAGCTCTGTTTGCGGGGAAACTGACCGATTTGTAAAGCACCTCTGAAGGGGAGGGACATTTTACTACCAGCACGGATCGTTGTAGACGCCAAAGCAGAGGTATGCGAGGGCTGTCCAGAAAACAGTCAGCCACAGCTAGTTACCAAAAGTAACCAGATTACCTAATGACCAAATAGAGCGGCATGTAAGACATAAAATGATGTTCATTATACCAATCAGTGCAACCGTTAAACGTCTTTTAAAAAGCCCGCGCACTATGCGTTCGTCAAAATGGCTGAACGATTAGAGCAATGAACTGCATCAAATAAACTTTAATGATTTAGAAGGCTGTGGATATAAAAATGTGGCACAAACGCTTTAAAGGTGAACAAACATGTGTTGAATGCACCGTTCTAGTAGGCCAACAACGAGCAGACACCAGAAGTATCACCAAATCATCGTACGGACAACACTGGCAGATTGTAACAAATCTCTGGCGCTAATACAGTTACATGAACTCGGAGTGAAGTCTTGTGAAGCACATCGGTGCCATCTTCGATGTCAAGATAGGAGTCATTATAACTAGCTTCTCATGGGAATGGTCAGTAGGTGTACCCCGGGGTAAGTACTGCATACGCATTTGAGGAATGTCCCATGTGCAGTGACGTCGATTGTGATAACAAAACATAACACCGGCAGATGCTGAGCGCGTAGGAATATATTCTTTGTTTTTCTTGACAGCCCTCGTAAACATTGAATTGAAATCGGAACTGTGCAGAGTTAATTTTGTACAGTTTTTACCTTTCTGTCATCTGACAATTTTTCAATATGCCCCGTCAGTAAGTAACAACATAGCGGCGATGCATCTTTTTAATAACTATTCTGAAGGATGTATTCTGATGATGATGATGAGTTAACCAGCAGCCTGATAGATTAGCTGCGGTAGCTCCTCTTGGCAGAGAGCTTCTATATGATAAAGCGGGCATGGTGAAGGTTCTATGGGATCAAATGGACAGTGCAACCAAAAAAAAAAAAAAACCAGATAGAGAATCCGTATATTGAAAAATATTTGACGGGGAAATGTGTGTGTGTGTGTGTGTGTGTGTGTGTGGGGGGGGGGTTGAAAGATATTTAACGTTGAAGGGTCTGTCCACTGGCTGTCCTACGTTCTAAGATGTTATAAGATGTCTTCTTTCGTCGCCTATACACAGCGTACCGAAAAGTAACTCGGGTTCGTTCAACGCGGTCGACACACTGTGTCCCAAACGAAAGTGCCCAGCTTTATTTTCGCAACTCACTTTTCTGTGAACGACTGTTATTTCTGGAATGTGTTGCTGTGTATATGACTCAGGCGTCTATGTGCAAGAAAGAAGTACTGCAAAGAGAGTCGTCGAAGTCGTGACTGTTCGTGTTTATAATACCCTACATGCTGATGACTTTGCAGTTTGGACAGCTTCCGAATACACTACCACAGCCTCATATCTGTTACCGAAAACTGTGGAAAACATAGAAGCCCGGACCGAAAAGTGGGGTCTAAAGCTAAATAATTCAAAAAGCACAGCATCACTTTTCTCTCTCTCCCCCCAAAAAAATCGAAATTTCGACAAAAAACCCAGCTCATTCCACAGACTGACACTCCTACCTTTCTTGGCGTTACACTTGATTCGCGACTAACTTGGAAGTCACACATAGAAGCAGTACAGGGGAAAGCATTCAAGAAGCTTGCAGTGATGAAACAATTAGCGGGTACCACATGGGGCGCTAACTCCAGAATCCGAAAACAAGTATATACTGGAGCAGTCAGGCCAGTCATGGAATATGCCTCCACTGCATGGGCGGCAGCAGCCAAGACAACAATGGGAAAACTGGACAAGGTTCAGAATATGGGATTAAGTATTGTTCTCGGAGCCATGAAAACCACCCCCATCAGAGTGATAGAGAGGATAGCAGATACTGAGCCACTCGAACTCAGTAGACAATACAAAACTCTTTTACAGTATGATAAATTAAAAAGACTTTAAAGTCACCCACTGCATTTTAAATTTTAAGAAAAAAAAAAAAAATAAAACCAGACTAAAGCGTCAGAGCCCCAACCACCTTGCCAGAGAACTGTACAGACAGCACCAAAATCTGCTTGACAGAGATGTAGCACTGTGCGAAAAACTTAGGCCAGAACCATGGACAAGCAAGCCAGAGAAGGCAAATGTAGTCCTAAAAGTACCAGGGATCACTTCAAAAGATGCCCAGACGGAGACACAACAGAGAACCCTGGCTCTTGCTATGCTTGATGAGAAGTATCCAAACACCACTTGGACTCAGGTTTTCACAGACGGCTCTGCTACAGATCCAGTCAGAAAGGGACGTTGTGCAGTATACATTAAACCCACTAGCAGTAGAGCAGAAACTCTCTCTCTCTACCAGCAGGTGACATCTGCACTAACTTCAGAGCTGAGGCTACTGCCCTCCTTTCTGCAGTCCAACATCTCATCACTCAAGAACACAGAGGGCACCAAATTGTTATACTTAATGACTCGTTGTCTGTTCTCCAAGCACTATCCAGCAAAAAACAAGACAAACTAATTGCAGATCTAAGGACCAACATTGGCTTACTCTCCAAGGAAGCAGAACTGGTCTTGCAGTGGATACCAGCCCACTATGGTATTCAAGGAAATAAGAGAGCAGATGAGTTGGCAAAAGCTGGGAGTAATCTTCCACAACCTCATCCACCACACAGCTACAAGGAAATCAAAACAGCGCTAAAGCAGTCTTTCAAGCGGGAGTGGCGAAGGCAGAATGGAGATTACAAACCAGAGAGTGACAGCATTAACAAACTCAACAGGAAAGAACAAACATCAATTTGTAGACTTCTGACTGGACATTGTGGTCTTCGAGCACACCTGTACAGGATAGGCATAAACGAATCTGCTGCCTGTGCTTGTGGAGCAGAAAGACAGACCCCTGAGCACATACTGCAGTACTGCCCTTACCTCTCCCAGCACAGACTGTGGATCTGGCCCAGGGGATCCACATTGCGAGAGAAGCTATGGGGGACCAGTGGCGACCTTAAACGCACAATCTATTTTTTGACCCAGACGGGACTCAATGTTTAGCATGACTGATGTCGAACGCAGAAGAAGAAGAAGAAGAAGAAGATTCATTCATTTATTTGCCAAACAAGCTAAAACTTGTTTTTCATATTCGTGACATGCGCATTAAAACACATTTGTTGAAACTTCCTGGTTGTTAGGATGCTTTAAGCTGAGTTATATTTGCTGTACAGTACCGCTCATTTCTGGCTGGGTTTAACCGTCTTCAGTTGAGTGAAATTTAAATATTCAATAGAAAAGAACATAGGTGAGAAATAAAGTCTGCATGAAATATTATACTGATCTAAGCTGGTCAACTGCGACAAGCCAGCAGTAGGAGGAAAACACGAAGTATTATTAGATTAGCCGTAGGAATGACTGATGGGGGAAAGTAAAGAGAAGACAACAGAATTTAAGTATGCGGGGCACCTGGTAATGTGTATGGGGATGGCTTTAGGGTGTACATTTATCTGTATGATGATTCACAACACTTGAATATGTCCCATTACCGCATTCTGGTAGGATCTATGTGTCTATACGAATCACACAATGAGAGGAATGAAAGCGTCCTCTGGTTACGGCTCACGCGATCATTTGTATTGCTACACTTAGCCCTAACTCTGCTACTTTTGTGCTTTAAAGTCCTTGTTTTGAAGATATTAGTTAGCACAAGAGATCAGGAGACATTACCAACCTAGGCCTGATGCCCGCTATTTTGTGTTGAAGCATGACACTGTTACCTATACACACAAAGTTGTTAAAAATTGAAGTGTTTAATTAACATATACAAAACTATATATATAGTTTTCGAACCTGTATTCCTCTCTGTTCTATATATATATATATATATATATATATATATATATATATATATATATATATATATATATAATCATCAGTTAGTTACATTTCCTTTACAGGACGTTTAGTAGTTTGCCATTGCTCTTGGTACCACTGTCGAAACAAACGCAAGACAAATCGCCCACATCTGGAATCGAACATGGCACCCCAGCATTACGAAAAGCAACGCCTAAGCTACAGATGCCAACATATATATATATATAATTTTGTATATGGTAATTAAACACTTCATTTTTTAATCATTAACAAATAATGTCAGTGAAATAGTTTCTAATGCTTTACATGTGTCACAGAGTTGACAGTGTCATCTGCTGTTCAAAACACATTTTGCTGTAAAGAGTGACCAGATTGTAATATTCTGTTAATAGCACCTGACAATGAACTCAAAAGAACAGACACAGCATACAGATGATCAGACAGACTGCAAGACTCACTTGCCAGGAATGTGGGTGCAGGAACTATTTGCACCAGTTTATGACTTTGAAGCAATAGTAGCAGCAGGAAAAAATGGGTACAAGCATGAAGAAAGGAAACCCCTGCGGGTGCCAATTCTTGACCCAGAAACAATTCGAGAAGTATTTGATAAAGTTCATCAACGTATTGTCAAAGCGGAAGAAAAACTGCTGCAAGAGCAAACAGAAAAAGGTGAGTATTCTGTTGTACTGTTGCCAGCTTTTACAAAACTTACACATTTTCATCTTATGATTATTTACAGAAAGAGTAGCATTTATGGACCAAGAAAATTCTTTTGAAGCTGGTAATAACAATATCTAGGCTATCTTTGAAGCTGGTAATAACAATATCTAGGCTATCTTTGAAGTTAGTAATAACAATATCTAGACCATCTTTGAAGCTGGTAATAACAATATCTAGGCTATCTTTGAAGCTGGTAATAACAATATCTAGGCTATCTTTGAAGCTGGTAATAACAATATCTAGGCTATCTTTGAAGCTGGTAATAACAATATCTAGGCTATCTTTGAAGCTAGTAATAACAATATCTAGGCTATCTTTGAAGCTGGTAATAACAATATTGAGGCTATTAATATAGATGCAGACAGTGGAGAATGGAGTGTAATGCAACTACAAAATTGAAAATGTTTAAATCACTACTATTTACTTGCATCGTGATAACCAATGGACTGCATTGATTGGGACAAATAGAGAGAATGGCAGATAATAGAGAGACAAAAATGTTTACACAAAGAGTTGAATGGGAGTACACCATGAGGCAGACCAAGACAAAAGTGGAGAGATATTATACCTAATATTAAACCTAATATTGATCTGCTTTTGTGGAAGCACTGGAGGTATGTCATACTGTGTGTTACTTGTGCAGCTGGGTGCATGGTGGTTACACAAGCGACTCCTCTTGTCTTCTTTATTGCCAGTTGTGCCTACCAGACGCTACATTTAATTATTTCCAACACTAACAGTGAGGAATAAATAAGTTGACCAGATTTTAAAAAGCTGACATTATCTTCTGTAATTAGGGCTGATGTTGTATATTCAACTTTGGAAGGGTGACAAATTCTCACCTCATTACATGACACCAGGGTTTTACTGGAGTTATCAGCCACCATGTTTTACAACATTTCTGGGGGACATGGAGAATCTATGGGTTTATCAGTGTTATCATGTCAGTTCCAAGAAACAAGAATCACAATGATAAATTAGCAACACCAGGTGCTGTCATCTGACAGTAAATAAATTATTTCTTCTTGCTCGTATGCATGAATGTTCACACATGTATGTGTGATGTGTATTGCATGTGAGCAT
>CAJHNH020006556.1:961903-1004085 GCA_905116865.2 Candidula unifasciata | reverse complement strand
ATGCTCCTAAACTGGCAGGAGATAAAACATCTGACACCAACAATGGTGGGGGCAAATCTCCATCGAAGTCTGTTTGTCATTTTATCCGTCCCCTCAACATTAACGTCGGGGAAAACTTTTTAGGTTGATATCGAAACTCCCGGAGAATTAAATGCTTGTTTATTTCGCCTATTTAAAAAATAAAAATGTACCAAAATCCCTTTTTCCCCTGAAACTTCAAATCAAAGAAATAAAAGGGGTTAAAGGGAAATAACTTTCTGGAGTCACCGGCGTTTTGTCACAGGTATTGTCTGGGGTTAAGACGTTGAAACAGAAAAGGGGTTCTATTCCTCAACATCGAGCAGTGGGCGGTAGGTTTGTTTGGACGGTTGTCAAAGAGCAAAGGCGGGAAAACAGGGGAACTGTTAATCAGGTTAAAACTGGTACCATCAGTAGGAAAAATTGTCGCTGCCAACCAGAAAAGATTTTCTGGCTACAAAAGCGATAACTACAGAAAAACTGGTACTGGACAAGGGAGACATTCTGAAAACCATACATGAGCGAATACACGAGCGAATGAGCGAGATTAGATGAAAAAACATGTGTGAGAATGTGTGAGCGAGGAATTTGGCATGGATCCAGCAAGGAGGGACGAATGAGATAAACAGAATAAACGTGTGTACAATCAGTGGGCTACGGGAACAGTTAGCTAAGACATTTGCTGCGGAAGACAGAGCACCTATGGGTATGCCCGGTGTGTGGTATGATGTCGATTCTTAAATCAGTAATCAGTCATTTATGTTGCAGCTATTGTACTCGTTTGTCCCCGCGATCAGCCTCATGTGAAGCTGGAGAGGAACCAACGAACCGTCCTTCTTTTCAAAGGGTTCAGTTTTTCAGCGTGCAGGCCCATCTAATATTCTGCCCTTCTGGTCTCACCGCTGTCATGTATTATTTCATGGTTACGTCTGTTAACAGGTTATAAAAACGTCCTTTAGAAATTGATTGGAGTCGCTGTGGCGTTGGCGGCTAGACATCCGCCTGCGGATTGGAAGGTCATGGGTTTGTGTCCTGACGGAGCCTGACCCCCCACTCCCCCCCCCCCAAATGACCAAGACTCCCAGGTCACCGCAGTCTTGACTGGGTACCAGGTGCAGCCATGGGAAGTAAAAGCGACCGGCGTAGTGCTGACCACATCACCCACCAACTGCCGAATGGTCTATACAAATATCTATCTAGCCCGGTACTTCTAGTAGGCCTAAGGGCGTGGAAAAAATAGACCTTTAATTTACTTTTTTAGAAATTGATATTAACTATTCATGCTGGGCGTGTGCTTAAATTCTACCTATATTTATAAACAATAATTATAAAGAGATATATTAGGCCCATTGTGGCGTAGCAAGGCTAGGGGGACCCGGTGCGAAAATGTTCTGTCACCCCTAGTGGCATTGCTCAGGTGGTGCCCGGTGTGTAAAATGTCCTGTCACCGCCAGACTCTGACACACACATACACATACAATGTTAAAACACATATTTTTTGCTATTTTTGACACCCCCTCAGTGATGACACCCGGTGCGGCTAGTACCACAAGCTCGACCGCTTGCTACGCTTCTGGCTGGCCCGTCGTCAACGTTGTAGCGGTGCTAAACCACACGCGTGAGGGATGCACGGGGACACAGGGCTCAGACTGGTCAAGATCTACTTACACCTACCTCTTCACGGTCTCCCCAGCAGTAGGTTCCTGACAGGGGAGCTAGGCCAGCGGGGACAGGGCCAGCGGGGACAGGGCCAGCGGGGACAGGGCCGACGTTTCCTTCGAAGTCAGAGCACCTCTGCCTGAGAGAGAGGTGGGGGGGGGGGAACGATGTGCGTACAAATGAGCCATATTTGTAAAACGGATGTGCACGCAGTTCTCACGCGAGATAAAACAAATATAGCGAGAGAGGGGAGAGAAAGAGAGAGAGACTTTAGTAGACACTCGGGAAGACAGAAGATGCTTATGCTATCTGTAAGCACCCGGGTAGATAGATAATAGGCGCACGTTTCTCTTTTCTTTCTTTCTTTCTTTTTTTCTTTCTTTCTTTCTTTCTTTCTTTCTTTCTTTCTTTCTTTCTTTCTTTCTTTCTGTCTGTCTGTCTGTCTGTCTGTCTGTCTGTCTGTCTGTCTGTCTGTCTGTCTGTCTGTCTGTCTGTCTGTCTGTCTGTCTGTCTGTCTGTCTGTCTGTCTGTCTGTCTGTCTGTCTGTCTGTCTGTCTGTCTGTCTTTCTTTCTTTCTTTCTTTCTTTCTTTCTTTCTTTCTTTCTGTCTGTCTGTCTGTCTTTCTGTCTTTCTGTCTTTCTGTCTTTCTGTCTTTCTTTCTTTCTTTCTTTCTTTCTTTCTTTCTTTCTTTCTTTCTTTCTTTCTTTCTTTCTTTCTTTCTTTCTTTCTTTCTTTCTTTCTTTCTTTCTTTCTTTCTTTCTTTCTTTCTTTCTTTCCAGATAATATTTATGATTATTATTGTCATTCCTATTCCATCACAACTTTGTAACTAACAAAAATCTGAACACACCTCCAACCTATTTTCCCAAATTACAAGCGCAAATCAATGCAGTCAAGTACGGGAGACGGTAAGTGTGTGCCGGTGGGAAGATAAGGCTCTGGGGACCTCAGCATGGTACTAGAGGCTGTGCTGGGTGCTTGCTGGTCTTCTGTGTGGTGGCGCGGGTGTGATGGGGGGGGGGGGGGCAGGTCTACTGGTGGCTCGGGCAGATATACAGCTGACAGACATGCTGGTCGATCTCCCCCCCCCCCTCTCTCTCTCTCTCTCTCTCTTACTTACTCATGTAGTGGCCTCGTTTTTTGTTGAGCCTAGGAATGTTTCGGCACAAATATGGAGATTACTTGGTTATGTTCTTTGACTTAAAAAAAATGCGACTGATTAGTCCTTGTCGCCAGTATTTCCAGCACCTGTTGTATGTGGTTCTGTCTTCGTGTTCTGGGTTGCGGCCTCCATCGGTTCCTTTGGTAGTATTCGTGTTTCAGACATCCCCTGAGGTCGTCCTTTAAGCAGCAGAGTGTCGTGTGTTACGCTCTGAGAGGATGAACAACATTAAGACGTAACCAGAAAAGTGAAATCGATTCTCTCTCCTTAAACATTTTAATACAAAATTGGTTGGAAATAAGAGAGGAATGGGGAGTGGGGAGAACATGAGAAGGAGAAAGGGAGAGAGAGAGTGTGTGTGTGTGTGTGCGCGCGCGCGCGCATTGGCTTAGTGGCATAACGAAAACACAATCCGGTGTTCAATGATACGAGATGATAGACGTAATCACCCGCTACCGTATACAGCCTTATCTCCCTTGTTTCATTTCACTCCTGTTGTTATCAGCCCGGACTGGAGACGACCTCCAGTTTATCAGCAACCAGGGCTCAATGAAAATTGTTAATATTATCACCTCCACTTTAACCTCGGTTGCTGCAGAGGTCTCGAGTGTAACCGACTCCACAAGAGCCAGGGAAGCGGAGAGTGTTTATGTTTTGAGTAAAAAAAAAAAAACTATATGTTATCGGGTACAGAAATAGAACTAAATCCTGCACTCCTTGGTTTTCTTCTTTTCTGCACGCATTTTCTCTCCTGGCCACTGATAAGAGAGGAGAATGGCGAAGCAGAGAAGTTGAGCAGATGCAAGATATCGCCCATCCTGGCGAAGAGCTATTTTTTAAACAGGTGGCATAACTGAAAGCTGAACTTCTGCAGTAGTTATTATTCTTGGATGGCAAAGGTGCTGTGTGTGTTCAGATCAGCTTTCAGATGCGGGGTCGTCTTTTCTTGGATTGTTTTCTTTCTGAGTACACCGTTATCGTCTTGAACCTGTGTGATTTTGCGATTCCAACACACCGAATGGACTTCAGGACGGTCGGAAAGAAAAACGGTTATCTTGAACATTCTGTCAAGTTTATGTTGTTTGAAGATAGTTTTTCTGAAGATCTGCCGGTGAGTTGCGTTTTTTAAAATGCGGCTAGAGATACTACTTGTATTGACTTTATTGGTGATTGGCTTTTCCTTAACGGTGCTTCCATATCTTACGTATTAATTGTCGTGTTTATATGCCCTAATTGAGCGTTTGTGTTTCTTCTTCTTCTTCTTCTTTTTTTGCGTCCTTCTTTTTTTTTCTTTTGCGTTCACCGGCTGTAAACTCCAACGAAAGGTTCTGGTTGTTCGTCCACCTCTGGACTAAGTCATATTCCGCAACCTGGCTTTTATATGCAGATCTTTTTTTTTAATTTCTTTTACGGATCTGCCTTATTTGAACTCAAGCGGTTGGTTCTTTCATTCAGATACACTTCGACTTCAAAGGAAAACACTAATTAGTTGACTCTTACGACATGCTTATTAGACAGGCAGCGGGTCTAGTGTTATTTTGGTTCCACCACAGAAGGGTCCCGGGACCGACTCTGGGAGCAGTTTGTGTTTGAATGGAAACACCCCGTGTGGGTTCCGGCAACGAACAACCAGCTGCACACAAATAAGCCAGTAAAACGGACGTACACGCAAAAGCTCAGGAACTGGCTTAAAGCCAAAGTCCGAATGGTCAAATAACTAGGACATTACGCCGCAGCTTACAGTCGATGAACAAAGAAGAAGAAAAGGAAGAAGAAGGATGGAAAAAAATCCACCACCATTACTATATGCTCCATTCATTGGTGTAATCGGTTATGTTTTGCCTTCTCTCACGATCAGGACGCGAACCAAGGGTCCTTCTGACCCGCAGGCAGGCGTCTAGACGTCAACGCCACAGCTCAGGGCTGCCAATGGGATGTTTTTTTTTTTTTTTAAACCCAGCTTCGCTAAACAAAAACCCAACCCAAGCAATACATAGACAAAGAACGAAAAAAAAAAAAAAAACTAGATTGTTAAAATGTACAAAATGTATAGTTACGAAACGAAAAATTTACCACTTTTATATAAGGATATATTAAAAAAAAAAAAAAAGATTTCCCCAAGGCGTCAAATAAAAACCCAGATCTGGGGGGGGGGGGGGGGGGGGGGGGGGGGGGGGGGGGGAACCCAGCAATGGCAGCCCTGCTCCTAATGCAACAGAAGCAAATCCCAAAAGCCCTGTTCATTCATGTAAATCAGTTATATTGAGGCGCTGTACGGTTATAGAGAGCAACCTGTTGCCTTCTGTGAGTGGGTGATGTCTAATACAGAGGTTCTCAAACTTGGCGCATCTGCATCCAGGGATGTCGCGAGCGTATGCCAGGGGTGCCTCGGCAGTAATCAAGAATTTTTCCAAATCTGTTTGAGATCAGCCAAGGCAGCAGTTTAAACAGAAACACCGTAAAGGAAGCCAAGAAGAGTTATTATTGCAGGCGTATTCAGAAGAGAGGGCTACTGGCAAGGCTTCAGTGTATTCTCAACATAGGCTTAGATTTAAAAAAAAAATTACAGAGCAAACTTTCTGGGTCTAGTGATTTGTGGGTAAAATCACCAAAACTTCCCATATACATACAGGAAATAATCCAAACATTTATCACATTAAAGAGAGCTGAACACTAAATGTGTACTTTTTAAAACTTCTTTTCTAAGCATTCAACCCCTTTTAAGGGTAGACGTGCCGCGAAATGTTTGTTTGCCTTATAAGGGTGCTTGGGCGAAAAAAGTTTTAGAACCGCTGTTGTAATTAACATATTCAACAGTCATAAACTAGGGAAGTTTTCAAAGGCCAAACGGTTCCTCCTATCTTCGTATTATATAACAGAGGAAGTAAAACAGAAATCAGAGAATTAATGTGAATGGTCACCGTTGAATTCTAAAACATCCGGCATATTCCAACACACACGCACATACACACACACAGAGCTCGCTCATCAATTAAAACATGGGCGCCGGAACTTGGGGATAAAATGCTCGCCCCTACTACCACCGTATTTGAAAAATGTAGGGGAGCTAAGCACCCTCTTCATCTCCCAACTCCCCCCCCCCTCCCCCCCCCCCCCCCCACCGATTCCCTTTCCTTTCCGGGACACATACCAACTATGTGTAGAAGTTTTCGTTTTAAGTTTCTGCTTCGCATTTCACATTCTTTTAGAGACATCGTGATATTTATTTGCAATTCAGCTTTATTTTTTTTCCCTTTATACTTTTGCTTCTGTTGCATTGAAATAATGTTTTTTTTTTTTAGTCAGCTGGTGTCGATGATTACAGAGGAATTATTGTGTCTGATTCTCATATATATATATATATATATATATATATATATATATATTATATATATATATATATATATATATATATATATATATATATATATATATATGTGTGTGTGTGTGTATGCGGTATGTGCATTAACAATGATCCTATCATGAACTTTGAACAAGGGATATGGATAGCTGCTATTTAAACTTTTTTCTTCACGGTTCCACGTTTGCCGCTAAAAGGGCAGATGACACTTTGTGTTATCACTTACAGCTAAGTACCTGGGCGGACTTTTGATAATTTATCTTGGTTCCTGTCCTCAAATGTATTTAAAAAGTTTAGGGAGTGTCTTAGAAGATAAAGACTTTTAGCGTGCTCTTGGCCATATCGCTTATCAAGTATCGATTGATCTGTTTGAAAAAAAAAAGAGTCCATTTCCTTTTACCTGATTCGCCACTGTCGTAAAAAGTTAAAAAAAAAAAAATCCGTTATTTTACTTTACTTATTGCGAGATGTGATTTTAAAGCAGACTCCTTAGAATTCCTTGGACATCCAACAAGAAGAACCCGCATATTTTGAAGGAGGCGACGACTCGAAGACAACTTCAGCACAAACATCAGATAAAGAAGTTATCATTTTTTGTGGGGGGGGGGGGCGGGGGGAGGGGAGTGGGTCATGTTTCAAGAAGAGGGAACTGGATCATATTGTGACCACTGGAAAGATCTGTGGAAAGAGAGACAGAGGAAGACAGCGCGAGAAGATTCTTGATAATCTTTTGTCTTGGCATGGAGGGGTGTCAACACACGAACTGATACACGCGGTTGTAGATCGCAAATTGTAGAGAGGCGTCATTGCCCACGCCAGCCAGCAAGGTACTCGATGATGATGAATAGCTAACAAGAACGAAGTTTTCGACATTCTTTACAATCAGAACACCCAGGTAAACTTGCTTGTAAACGAGGTCTTGTCTCGGAAACTGAAATACTCTGGCCATATCAAAAATCGCAGTTGCATGAGAAAAAAAAATAGCATTGAAGGACACAGTAGCGGCAAAGGGATGTAGGAGCTAAACAGCAGGAAGATTGGCACAGGAACTGACACACTTTCAGTCAGTTAGTTGCGTATCCTTTTCAGGACTTGCAAAACCAACCCCAGTATTGTGTTGTTATTATTGTTGTTGTTGTGGTTTTTCTAGGCACATTTTACGTTCACTAGTTTGCAATTTCTACCTAAACGGTCAGGTCTTGGCGCCACTGTCGAAACCAACGCAAGACTAATCGTCAGCAGCTGGGACCGAACCCGGCCCTCCGTCGACACTTTGAGCTCCTAGGAAAATTCAGCAGACATAGCTAGCGAGGAACCTAATGTCACTGAGGCAGACTGTGATAGAAGCCATGTTCTGTGAAAGATCTGTCACATGATGTCGATGAATCAGAGAAACATAACAAAACTAACTGTAAACACATTCGCAAGACCCCACTAGAAATAGAAAAGTTAATTACAAAAGAGCATAGTTGTGTGGAGTGTCTACCCAGTTTTAGCCAACACTATTTACTTGAAAAAAAAAAACGTGCTCAACAACAAAACAGCACCCGTAATAGAATGTTTTGACCAAAATGTGACACACAAAGCAGTTAAAAACATGACAAAAATAGACAGCGGCAGAGAATTGAAAATAATAATTACGCAGTATATTTATTAAAAGATGAATTCCCTATACACGTGGCACACAGGTGAGGCAATAGTGGAAACATTGGAAATTCCGAAATTTCGGAATCTTGACGAAACAAATAAATCAGACAATGGGGCTCTGGAAGAAAGATATAGGACGAATACATTTTAATGAGAAATCAAAAATTGTTGTGTTGTAACATTGTCATTGTCATAGGTGCCAGAACATAGTGGCTCAGGTCGTTTGAGGCCCCTGAGTTCTTTAGGGGACCATACCTTCTCCCCTTCCCCGAATCACCCACCCAGATAATTTTGTAAGTGGCTTAGTGGCACACTTTACTCATGTATTTAAGTTATATGTTTAATTATTTGTTTATACATTGAATGTTCATCATGTAGCAGGCCTTTGCAGAACGTCGCTCTCATCACAGTCTGCCTGAAAGAAACTCGGTCTCTCACCAGTTCTCCCGCCTCATGTACTTTCATACTCAAGGAGTCACTTTTATCTGTGCCCATCTTCGTGTCGGTCGGCCCCTGCCCCTCCTTCCTGGTATAATTTTTTTCCAATCCGTCGTGGAGCTTGATGTGACCAAAATATTTCAGCTTCAATTGTATTCCATTGTATGTTACTCCAAGTATAATATTAAATCTACAACCTTGTCATACAATATTTTAATTATCATTATGCTCTTTAACTAGGATTCAGCCGCTTGAGGTAACCTCTCCCCACCCCTTTTTTTTCAGGCATGTTTTGTCAGTACAGGTATGTGTTAGCTTTGGTAGACGTTCAGTTTAGTATGCATTCTGTTTAGACGCGAAAACTTTTGTCTGCAGGCCCACTGAGATATGAAAACTTTAAGTCCAGTGCACCGATCGACAGAGGTGGAGACAATTGTAGATGATGATGATTGATGATGATGATAGATAATTATGATAATAGAAAATGATGATATTGCTGATATATAATGATGACCATAGATAATAATGATGATGATAGATAATGATGATGATAGATATTGATGACGATGATAATAGATAACAATGATAATAATGGATACTAATGAATATGGATAATGATTATAGATGATGATAATAGATAATGATGATAATGGATAATAATGATGATGATGATGATAGATGATGACGATATATATTGATGATATATATTAATGATGATGATACTAGATAATGCCGATGAGGATAGATCATGATGATGATGATAGATAATAATGATAATTTAATCACGCCGTTTACACAAAAAATCAAAGTTCCTTTAGGGTTTCTTGCTGTAATCCATTTGTTTTCTGTGCCGATTTCTTGAAGATCTGTCTGCTTCCTCCAAGGATGTACCCAACATGTTCCCAACTGTTTGCCTTATATATAAACTTTGTCCTTGCTTGTGCCTGATTTCGTTGCCGCCTTTCTTGAAAGATTGAAGCACTGGGAAGGCTAACCTAGTCAACGACAAAATGCCCAATGAAGTCGGATGTGTCGGCGGAAATCGCAAATATCTATGCTATGCTGTGAACGGAAAGAACACAATGCCGTCACACAAACTAAATCAAGAAGGATGTTAAAGCATGTTCATGTATGAGTAGATAGTTCCCCCCACCCTCTAGAGGGGATTCCCGGTTTGGGGATAAAGGAATATAGCAACAGTTCCTCTATCGTGTCGTAAAATGTATTTACGTAAAATGCGGGTATGCTGCCTAGCTGTAACCCACTACACAACATGGCAACTACTATTTTAAGGACAAAGAGAAAACAACAAGAAGGAAAAAAGAATGAAAGAAAGAAAGAAAGAAGAAGAAGAAGAAGAAGAAGAAGAAGAAGAAGAAGAAGAAGAAGAAGAAGAAGAAGAAGAAGAAGAAGAAGAAGAAGAAGAAGAAGAAGAAGAAGAAGAAGAAGAAGAAGAAGAAGAAGAAGGAGGAGGAGGAGAAAAACAGAAGACAAAGAAGAGAAGAAGACGAAGAAGAAGAAGAAGATTCAGTCATCATCATGTAGCAGGTACTTTGCAGAACGTCGCTCTCATCACAGTCTGCCTAAACAAATCTCGGTCTTTCGCCAGCTCTCCCGCCTCATTCACTTTCATACCCAAGTTGTCATATCCTGTGCCCATCTTCGTGTTGGTCGGCCCCTGCCCCTCCTTCCTGGTATCATGCCTTCTGCTTTTTTTTCCCAATCCGCCATGGCGCTTGACATGACCAAAATATTTCAGCTGTTTATTATGCAATCTTCCTTGATGTTTAGGTCTTTCAAGATGTCTTTTTATAGCATTTCAGCTCAAAAGCTTTCCTTCTCTTTCTGATGATAGTCCGCGACTCACATCTGTATGTTGCTACAGCGATGTGCATGCTGTCAAAATGATCATTTTACCCTCCTTGCTGGTGCTTAACCATAGACTTTTAAGGTTGTTTAATCTTTGCATTGCTATGGCCATCCTCCGTTTAATTTCTCTCAAACAGTCTCCATGGCTATTTATTGTAGAGCTTAGATATTCAGAAGATGCATTAGCAGCAGATAGGGAAGAAAAGAAGAAGGCAGATGAGGAAGAAGAAGATAACGAAGAAAAAGAAGAAGAAGAAGAAGAAGAAGAAGAAGAAGAAGAAGAAGAAGAAGAAGAAGAAGAAGAAGAAGAAGAAGAAGAAGAAGAAGAAAAAGAAAAAGTTGTCTCTCTGAAACAGTTATAATACAGGTTCTCTTATTATGTGTAATATGATCGCCTTCGACGTTGTCAAGTTGATACAGTGTTCTGTAACATATTCCTATTTGTGAACTATCTACGTTAATTAAGTACCTGTCTGTTTTAATGTTATTTCAACATACTGATCCATTTCCTTGTCACGTCCATACGCCCTCCACTTACCCATTCCCGTTATGGTCTTCACTTCATCAGTGTCTAGTTAGATCAATTGCAAGTGTGGGTGATTATTGACGCGACGGTTAAAGTAACGTTAATCTCCCCAGATAGAGTAGGTCACTTTTCATTCACAAGTTTGTCGGGCTGGTCGACTGGTGCTGGCGTGCTTAAAAAAGCGCTGATGTGCTGAAATATACAAAACGCGATATCAACAGTATCGCGGAACACCCCCGTAACCTTGTGCTAAAGTGACCGGTTCAGGAACTACCAATCAGAAGTGAACTCTTGTGCATTTAGGCGGGGCGTGGGGAGACTAACATTACGTGTTCCGATATGACCAATATGTAAGGTTTATACCCCAGCATGTGTGGGTGTTAGTGTGGGAAGTGTAATGTGTGAGTGTGTGTGTATGTATGTGTGTGTTTGTTTGGGCGTGGGAGACATTGTGGCGTGTGGGTGTGTGTCATAAATCCACTCTAGGAAATTTCCTGTCGGTTCATATCTGACTGATTTTTGTTTTGCTTGCATCTGGCCTTTTTGAACGTTATGAAACAAGGATGTGGAAATTACTTTTGCTTAAAAGAAAAAATAATTGGCGTTGCTTGGATTTTTGTGCCGTGCACATATCAGAGACATTGACTTTCGGCTTCAGGCAACGGGTCATTTGTGGCTGAATCTTATTTAAAATTTCAGTCGAAATGTTATGTATGTTTTTGCATCGGTACTATTCAGCTTTTTCACCCCCTCACGTGTGAGATTTCGTAGGGAATTCCCCGGAAGTCCTATGGCTTAGCGGGAGCTAGGATCAAGGTTAGTCTTAGTCGTTGTTAATTTAACACGAACGCTAAAAACCTACAACTCCTATATTCTAGGCGTGCGATGTGTTGCTTGTTTTTACCGTTGTTGTTTATTGCGTCATCATTTCTTGCGTGTGTTACTGCCGTTGGTTCGTTGCCCTCACTCGGCCTTGTGTGGAAGCACTGTTCATACTCAGTGACTTGGTCTTCGACACGAAATTCTTTGACCTGTCAATATTGCTGCATCTAACCCCTAACCCTAACCATTGGACAGTCGTGCACAGAAAAGACAGTTGCTCACTTTCGTTTGGGAGTCCATCTAACGAATTCAAGTCACTATAGTATGCTGTGTGTATAAAAGGTGAATGATGGCATGTCATGACACCCCTAGAGTATAGGACCGTGCCCCTTCGAATTCTCGCACCCGACGAGATGTAACCTCATATTTAGTTGGGGATTCTGATCGCTAAGAAGAAAATCATAAGAAACGATTAATGATGATCAGGAGTGTTTCCTTGGAAGTCGGAAAGCATCTGCCAGGCAAGGAGGAAAAATGAAAATATGAAAGAACACAGTTGACAACAGGATAGGGAATGGGCGGTCTGACTTGGAGGAGAAAACAGCATTAAACCCAGAGACGGCGCAAATACCAGAAATTTAGCCGGAGACTGTTGGCAGCTTCGGCTAGCTAGCAGCGATTTGAACCTGGTTGAGTTTTTGATTTTTGTCTTAAAAGGAATAGGAATCGGTCTGCATATAAACAAATTGTAGCTGTAAAATGAATGTGCATCCAGTACTGAAGTTCTGAAATAAAACCAAAGTCGAGAAGTGGGTGAAAAGGCGAAGAAGAAGAAGAAGAAGAAGAAGAAGAAGAAGAAGAAGAAGAAGCAGAAGCAGAAGAATAAAAAAAGAACAAAAGATGTTACTACCTACAAGCAGTGTGTGTTGGGGGGGGGGGGGGGGCGCGGTGGCTAAGCAGCTATTCACTAGCCTGCCAAGCCGGCCCAAATGATTTTGTCTTTTTTATCAGATTTGACCTTGGCTTAAAGGTCGATCCAGCCTAAAATGCTTAAGCGGTAAATTATGGGAAGCAAATGTGGCCGGCAGGATTTCATTCTTCTTACTTTGTCCTACTTTTTATGCCGTAAGGCATATTTTTTGCTAGTTTCGTAATTTGTGTTAATATACTGCGTCACTGCAGTGTCTCTCCCACTGCTTCCACTCATTGCATTTTTTAATCGGCCTTTTGCCTTGTAGCCTGCTGTTGGCATGTAGTACACACTAGCTGCTGGCTGATTTGGCTCTGTGCTAACCAGATGATCACATCTTCCGATTCTCTGATGCTCCATGAAATAATTTATGGTGCTGTGCCTATTGTTGTTCTTAGTTCTGCTTTGGTGACTGTCAGTTGGTCTTTCAAAAGATAGGTGTATGCCCCAACGACGCGAAAGGAAACCTTTAAAAAAAAAATTACTGTCGGCCTCTGTGGCTTAGGCGTTGCGAGTACGCTTCGTAATGCCGGGGTGCTGGGTTCGATCCCTGCTGCCTACGATTTGCTCGCCCTGGTTTTGATAGTGGTACCAAGAGCTGACCGTGCAAAAAGCAGTGACAACCTACTGAACGTAAAACTTGCTTAGAAACATCACAACAGCCAATAAATGCTGGGGTTGGTTCTGCAAAGTCCTGTCAAGGATACGCAACTAACTTAACTGTGTTTAGTCGAGAACTCTTGAACAAATATTCCATTCGTTTATGTGTAGTGCACTTTGCGCCGTCAGGTTGGTACCCACTCAAGGCTGGGTCGACCTGGGAGTCGATGTCATTTCTGAAAAAAGTCCGGCTCCGCCACGGAGCGAACCCACGACCTTCCAATACACACGCGAGCGTCTAGCCGCTACGCCATGGCGACTCTTGTGGGTTCTGTCGCTGAATGTTGATCAGCAAGCATCTGCAGCTTTTACAAGTATGAACAAAATAGTTTGTAACTATAAATGTAGTTTGGTTTTAAAACCGAGGTACGTATTTTTTCTTTATTCTAATGTTACTTCAGGTATAGCATTTGCTGCGGGAAGTTGGAGAACGACCAAAGACTTGGATCGACAGTTAATGCAGTTGACAAGAAATGCCTGAGGAAAATGTTAAACATAAAATGGGATGAATTTAAGAGGGTTGAAGAAATAAGAGAAATGCCTAAGCAACTACTGGTAGCAACAGTTGTGTGTGTGTGTGTGTGTGTGTGTGTGTTGTCCATCAAGATGATGATAACTACTCTTTTTCATTAAGTATGAGTACGAAGATGACTGATGAGGCCGATGCGAACCCGAAAAGTTCTTGGACAGTGAGGACGGGGAATGAGTGTTGTGCCAGGGAGAAGATCTCCTGCAGTCGCCTTTCTGTCCATCCTTTTCTGAATCAGTCGTGCTGTTCTGTTTGCTTCACATGTAGCCTCGCCCTTGTGTAGAGCTGCACGGCATGCATTTCGGTCTTGAGAGGCAGCCTCCCAATCGGTGTCATTCATACCAAATGCTTTGAGTGAAGACTTCAATGTGTCCTTAAAACGTTTCTTTTGCCCTCTTGGGGAACGTTTGCAGCTCACCATAGAAAGTTTTTTTGGGAGCATGTGATCTGGCTTGCGTGCCACATGACCAGCCCAACGAATTTGATTCTGCATCAGTATGCACAGTTACTTAGTTAGTTAGTTAGTTAGTTAGTTAGTTAGTTAGTTAGTTAGTTAGTTAGTTAGTTGGGTTATCATCATTGCACTCCGGACATGTCCATAGGTGCTCAGATCCTCCCCTCAGTATAATCCCCAACGTCTGATGGCTAATAGTACCCGTTGATTAACAAGTCGTCTGGTGTGCGTCTCGTTTTTTGCTGTGCCGATCTTAATTCCCAAGTCAGCCATTCTGGCGAGTGATGTGGATTCACTGCCACCAAAGTCCTCTATTCTTCTCATTTCTCTGAGGGCATTAATAATATCAGCATGATCCATAGGCTGACCGTCTGTAGTGATAGCGGATCCAGCCAACCTATCAGCTCTTTCATTCCCATCAACGCCTGCATATCCCGGAACAAAAATAAAAGTGACTCCACGCACAGTGGTCTTCTGTAATGATTCAAGCCATTGTTTACACCGGAAGTTGATGCACAGTTACAAAACAAAGACGTTGGTGCTATATTGAACACATCCTTAGACGACAGCAGCTGAGAGTCACCAGATATGCACTAGAATGGGATATACAGGGATTGAGGAAGCGTTTAAATTAAAAACTCCGATAGCGAACGTTGACAAGAGAGGCCAACGGTGCTTGGCTGCATTCCATTCATGATATAGAAGGTATTCCACAGGGTAAAACGGAAGAGAGAAATACTTCAAACCCTGTGTGGCATATAATGGCCCAACAATGTGATGATAATAATGATAATTATGATAGTTGTGATGATAAGGATGATTGCGTCTTCCCTCTGACATCAATTGGGATATTTTATCATTGACAGGTAATTTGATATAGGAGCCACATTGTCTCAGTGACTTTGACGTCTGACTTTGTTTCTGATAGTCTTAAATTGAGATCCAGAAACTGTTTTTTTTTTAATATCCAGAAACCATGAGTTGTTAACCCTTTGGCTCGGTACTATGGATTTCGTAACTCTTCGGCCATGACTCCATGTAAATCTGGGAGAATTGTGACTTTTCTGCTTACCTCCGGGCGTGAACATGGACCACAAGGAGTTGATCACCCTGTCGCTGCGCAGTCAGGTTTAGCCAGATAACTGTTAAACGAAGTATGGTGCCTGGAAGAATGCACTTTTACTATACTCTTGCTTGGTTCCCCCACAAGGGTTTCAGTAACACACTATCGACAGCTGGTAGATTTCACCGGAAGGTCGCGGGTTCTTTTCAAGGCTGCGTCGTTCAGTTCACGAGTGCAATTTTCTTAAAGGAGTCCCCTAGTGATCGTTGCCAGAGTTACGGAGTATGTGCATAGTACGAGGCTTACGGTAGGCGTCTGGTTGTTTCGAGAAGAGAGACCAAGCCGTATGGGATCAAACCCAATGCAGTGAAGTCGATCCTCGACTTTTAACAATAATTTCCCGTATCATGAGATGAGTGTGCTGTAGTAAATGAAAGTAGGCAAGCTGGCCGAAATCTTATGGGTTAAGCCGAAAGGCGTAGATATTGCAGACTAGCTGTAAATTCCAACACACCGTGTCCTTGTAAGGGGGAACGCTGAAACAGAGGAACTACTGCTGCTGCTGCTACTACTACTAGTACTACTACGCCTGCTTACCATCTCTTACAGCTACTTACTACTTACTACTGCCGACTACTACTTACTTATGCTACTACTACCACCACCACTACTTACTACCTACTACCAGTAATACTTACTACCTACTACTACTACTTCTTACTACTTACCGCCTACTACTACTACTACTACTTTTTACTACTTACTACCGACTACTACTATTTCTTACTACTTACTACAACAACTACTACTACTTCTTCTTCTTCGTGTTCACTGGCTGTAAACTCCAGCAAAACGTTATGAGTGTTCGTCCACTGATGGACTTTAGTCGTATTCCAGAACCTAAGTGTTGCGTGCACATCCTTTTTACAGATCTGACTTATTTGCGTGCAGATTGTTGGTTCCTCGCCTCTCAAGCAGGTGTACTCCGACTTTGAAGAAAACGCCTATATACTTGACTTTTACGACATGATAGTTGGGGAGGCAGTGGGTATATTCTATTCTTGTTTTTCTCCACAATGGGGTCCCTGAACCCACACGGGGGAGAACACGAGGAACATGTTGACCCCCTCCCCCACCACACATACACACACCTCGTGTCAATATTGCCCCCCTCCCTCCACATACACACCTAATACCAATATTGGTCCCCCTCCCTCCACACACATACACACACACACCTGTTGCCAATATTGCCTCCCCATCCCTCCACACACACACCAGGTGCCCATATTGACCCACCTTCCTTCACACACACACACACACACCTGATGCCAATATTGCCTCCCCTTCCTACACACACACACCTGGTGCCAGTATTGCCCCCCCCCTTTCTTCACACACACACACCTGGTGCCAAACCCCCCACCCTTTTTACACACACATACAATCTGGTGCCCACATTGACCCCCTCCCTCCACACACACACACACACATCTGGTGCCAATATTGCCCACTCTCCCTCCACACACACACACACACGTGGTGCCATTATTGCCTCGCTCCCTCCACAAACACACACCTGGTGACAAAATTGCCCCCCCCCCCTTTCACACACATTCACACACACACACCTGGTGCCAATATTGCCCCCCCCCCCTCACACACACACACACACACCTGGTGCCAGTATTGCTCCCCTCCCTCCACATACACACACACACACACACACACACACACACCTAATACCAATATTTCCCCCTCTCACACACACACACACATAATACCAATATTCCCCCCTCTCACACACACACACCTAATACCAATATTCCCCCCTCTCTCACACACACACCTAATACCAATATTCCCCCCTCTCTCACACACACACCTGATGGCAGTATTGCCCTCTCCCTCCACACACACACCTGGTGCCAGTATTGCCCTCTCCCTCCACACACACACCTGGTGCCAGTATTGCCCTCTCCCTCCACACACACACCTGGTGCCAGTATTGCCCCCCTCCTCCCTCCACACACACACACACACCTGGTGCCAATTTTGCCCCCTCCTCCCTCCACACACAACTCGTGCCAGTATTGCCCCCCTCCCTCCACACACACCTCGTGCCAGTATTGCCCCCCTCCCTTCACACACACACACACACACACACACCTGGTGCCAGTATTGCCCCCCTCCTCCACACACACACACACACCTGGTGCCAATATTGCCCCCCCCCCCACACACACACCCTGGTGCCAATATTGCCCCCTCCTCCCTCCACACACACACACACACCTGGTGCCAATATTGCCCTCCTCCACACACACACACACACACACCTGGTGCCAATATTTCCCCTCTCCCTCCACACACACACACCTAGTGCCAATATTGCCCCCCCCCCTCCATCTACACACACACACACACCTGGTGCCAATATTGCCCCCCTCCCTCCATCTACACACACACACACACACCTAGTGCCAATATTGCCCCCCCCCCTCTATCTACACACACACACACCTGGTGCCAATATTGCCCCCCCCCCCCACACACACACCTAGTCATATTGCCCCCCCCTCCACTACACACACACACACACACACCTGGTGCCAATATTGCCCCCCCCACACCTCCATCTCCCACACACACACACACACCTGGTGCCAATATTGACCCTCCCCCCTCCACACACACACACACACACACCTGGTGCCAGTACCCCCCCCCCCTTTCTCCCACCAAGCCAACAAACAGCGGAAGCTCCGCCAGGCAGTAAAAGATAAAGCTGGTGTAAACATTATAGTTCAGATAGGAAAGACGGGCGTTTTTATGTATGGTATCTTCTTACGTGTTTTCTCTTTACGAGCTCCACTCTAAAGCTGGTGTATATCCTATATCAACACAGCGGGATCACTGCGGCATGTGTATTGATGTTGTATTATCTGCATTGCTTAAAGTATGTTCTTCTTCTTTTCCTCTCTCGCCTACTTTTTTCATCCTCCTCCTCATTAATCTTTAACATCCTTCATCTTTCTCCTCCCTTAAATTCTACTGCCGTTGGTAGTCCTCCTTATCCTCATCATCATCATCTTCTTCTTCTTCGTCTTCTTCTTCTTCTTCTTCTTCTTCTTCTTCTTCTTCTTCTTCTTCTTCTTCTTCTTCTTCTTCTTCTTCTTCTTCTTCTTCTTCTTCTTCTTCTTCTTCTTCTTCTTCTTCTTCTTTTTCTTCTTCTTCTTCTTCTTCCTCTTCTTCTTTCTTCTTCTTCTTCTTCTTCTTCTTCTTCTTCTTCTTCTTCTTCTTCTTCTTTTTCTTCTTCTTCTTCTTCGTCTTTTGCTGCTGCTGCTGTTGTTTCTTCTTTTTTTTTTCTTCTGAAGATTCTTCTTCTTCATCATCATCTTCTTCGACTGCCTCTGCTTCCTCCTGCTTATCTTCCCTTCTCCTTATTCCCGGCTTCTTCCATCTGCACCTCGATTTCTTCCTCCTTCTCCTCGACAGATTCCTCCTCTTCTTCTTTTCTCTTGTTTGTGTAGTGACCTCTTGAATAAAGACTTCTTTGTTTTTTTTTTTTTTATATTTGAGATTACTTGGTACCTGTCCTGCTATTGTTATTTCTACGCGTGTGCATGCGTGTGTTTTGTGTGTGTGTTTTTGTTTGTTTGTTTAAATACTGAGTTTGTCGAAATCCTCCCCTGTAAGTTGTATTTGTGTACGTCTGTCTGTGTCTTGTCTGTCGATCTCTGTTCGTATAATGCGTCCATTTGTTTTACGGGGAAGTAATACATAGAACACCACACTCAGTCTGGTGGCGTTGTAGTGTTATCGCCCCTAAATTACGTTGGCCAGAATAAAAGCCAAGTAAGGGACCTTTTACATACCTTCAGCTATATTGGGCATATTGGGCTAGCCTATATTTTATAGACCAATCGGCAATTGGTGGGTGATGTGGTCTGCATCTACCGGCCGCCTTTACCTTCAAGAATTGCACTTGGTACCCACTTAAGGCTGGTGTCACCTAGGAGTCAAGGTCATTTTTGAAAAACGTCTGACTCCGTCAGTACCCGAACCCCGACCTTCCTATCCGCAGCGAGCGTCTAGCCGCTACACCACGGTGACTTCTAATAAAACTAATAACAACAATAATATTGAAAACAACAATAAGCATAGTAATAATAATGGTGCTGTTAATAATTGTTTGATCTGTTTTGTTTCTTTTCAGACTTGTATCAAAGACGGAATGTTGTACAAACAGACTACCTCATTCAACGTAAGTCATCCTGTTTATGAGACGTAGATTTTCAGTACCTCACTGTCTGTCTTGGGACGGATGTGGGTGGCGACCAGGGGCGGGGGGAGGGGCAACCGAGACAGGGGGCGGAGGTGGGGCAACCAAGAGAGGGGGACGGGGGTGGGGCAACCGGGAGAGGGGGACAGGGAGGGGGGGGGGGGGGGTAAGTTGACCAACTACCTCATAAAACCTGTGGTAAAAGGTGACTAGTTAAATATTTGCGCTAATCTGCTGTGTTTGGCTGGAAGGCTTAGCAGTAAACCACCACATAATTGCCAACCGCCCTCGTAAAATGGGTGGCCTCCAGGAATACTAACCTGGTGAACAAATGCCGGTTCTTTCGTAATATCCTACCCTAGATGACGTCACATTTTAGAGGGTGGTAAGACTGGGTTTCTCGATTTTCTAATGCCTAGGTCCCACGACTGCATGCAGCCTATCTACCACCCCCTGAAATATTAGACTGTCCCGTGACCTGTGGATTTTCCCTATCTGGATATTAAGAAAGCACCCAAATGCATGCTGAAGTCAGATGTATTGGCTGAAAGGCACAAATATCGCATCTAGGCTGTAAACAGGCACAACGCATTTACGTCACTCAGATGATCGAGAAGAAAAAGAGGCGGTAACAGAAAAGGAAGACGAAGAAAAAGAAGCAGCAGCAGAAGAGGAAGAAGTAAAAGAAGAAGAAAACGGAGTCAAAGAAGAAAAAGAAGAAGAAGCAGAAGAAGAAATGGGTTCCCCTTTGAAGACATTGGAAACCAACTGTTGCATTCGATAAAATTTTAGACAGTTTTACATTCAGTAGTTTGTCACTGCTTTCAGACCGATGCAACGCAGATCATCGTCAGTGTTTTGTGCCTGAATGCTTCACATAGAGGTTCATGTCCTTCTGTCCTATGCAATCCTATCGAGATCTTGGATAGAATCCAGTCCAGTGTCTATGGCCTTTCTTTTCCATATCGTTTTGGGGTTTGTCTTGGTCCTCATTTCCTCAGTCAATTTTTTTTTCTTATTTCAATACCTGTTCTGTTGTTTATTTGTGCCTCTCCTCGTGATATGCCTAATATGTTGCCCTTGTGTCTTTCATAAAGCTGTTGATACAAGCGGTCGTCCGGACATTTGTCTCTTAAGGCGTGGACCTTAACTTTTGTTAAAGTGTTCAATAATAATAATAATATTAATTATTATTATTATTATTACCAGGTTGTTGTTTTTTTTCTAGGGAAAAAAATGTAATAGTTTACTGTAAGATGTCTAAAACAGACGTCGGTACTCACTGAAAAGTGTATATTATAGTAAAGCTGAAAAACACGCCTACCGAAAAGCGTGTCGTAAGAGTCGACCAGTTGGGAGCTTTCTTCGAAGTCAGAGTAAATCTGCCTGAGGCGAGGAACCAACAGTTTGCATACAAGTAAGGCCGATATCTAAAATAGATGTACAGGCAATACTTAGGTAATGGAACGGGACTGAAATCCAAAAGTTTACGAATAACCATAAATTCTCACCCGAGTTTACAGCCTATGAACGCAGAGAAGATTAGGAAAAATGGTAAACATAATATTTGAAATATGAAACGTATAAAAACACTTACAGAAAAAAAAAAACACGTAGCCTCCACTCATTACGCATTTTTTTTTTAAAGAGAGGGGCAATGTTAAATTATTAGGGACAACAAGGGTGTGTTCAGAGCCCAAACAGTATCTGAAGCCCCGGGTTCCGGCATCCCACGATATGTTATATACTTTGTGTCTATCAATCAGTCTCTAATTGGGTTCGAACTGTTTTGAAAAAGGGGACACTACTTGTTTTTTTCTCCTAGTTCAATGACATTAATGGTTTACGTCCCTTATGAAACATTTTGTGTGTGTGTATTTTATGTCTAATGGCTAAACGCGGTTTTCGGACCTCTCCACGGGTGATCCTCATCCATATGGTGGCACTTTGTGTCATCGGGTGTTTATCGCTTGTATGATGCCCTAGTGGAATCTGCTACTACTACTACTAGGACACGTTTCCACGCCTTTCAGGCGTTTTGGGTATATAGGTCAGAACCTATATTTTATAGATCAGTCTTGGTGGGTGATGTGGTAAACATCACGCTGGCCGCCTTTACTTCCCAGGACAGCACCCGGTACCAACTCAAAGCTGGGTTGACCTGGGAGCCAATGTCATTTTTGAAAAATGTTCGCTCCGCCAGGGAGCGAGCTCACGATCTTCCGATCCGCAGACTAGTTTCTAGCCGCTACGCCACGACGACTTCCGATAACTTTAAAAGCTTAAACAAAATATGGAACTCTTCATTGCGTAGTTTTGCGTAGTCAATTCTAATGTTATTTCAGCTTCAACGTGTGCCAGTGAGAGCTAGAGAACCTCTAAATATACGGAACGAAAGTAAAAAGTATTCAAAAAACAGTTGCCTGGCGAAAACGATGAACATTGAATGGAATGAATTCAAGATATGTGAAGAAATGCAAGAAATTTCTGAGCAACCACTAGCAACCACAACCAATAGTTGAAAAAAAAAAAAAGACACAGAAGATAGCGCTATTTTGGATACATTATGCGAAAAAAGGAGCAGAGAATCACCAGACAGGCACTACAATGGGAAATAACGGGATTAAGGAGGCAAGAACGCCTAAAAGAAACCCTACAGAGAGGCCAAAGGTGCTGGACAGGATAGAAGGGGGGTTTAATAAGATACAGACTCGAACCTACTAGTTTCATCCAATCGAGGGGACCTTTAAAGCCAGTTAAAAAACATCTAGGTGACAATACACATACCCACCCACTAGGCTAGAGCAAAACGGCCGGATCAGGCACACACCACATGCATTAACGGGGAGAGCCAAAATAACAATATTAAAAAAAAAAAACACTTAACGCTTGGCGACCTGACTTAAACTTTGGCATTTTGAGGAGCTCCAATATAACTGCTATATGGCTATAGATTGAACAGGAATTGCAGGATTTGTATCTTCTTATCCTTGAAAAGTGAATCCTACAGACTGCAGTCCTGGAGAAGAAAAAATAAATTTACAAAAATTGGTTAAAGTTCTTCTACTTCTTCTTCTCTTCCACCTTGTACCTCAGTGAAGTGTCGGGGGAGATGTAATGTTCGTTGATGAGCTCTGTCAAAAGCACTATTAAGATTGATGTTCATTTCTGTAAGGCTGTTCGTAATGCCATCACTCCATATTTTCCGAGGTCTTCCACTCGTTCTATACCCGTTGTAACGTTTTAGTGTGGCTCGCTGTGGCAGATAGTACCAGGGCATTCTTGTTAGGTGTCCAAACCACTTCATTTGTTGTTCTTTGATTACCTGTAAGACTGGCTTTATTCCTAGCATTCGTCTGATTTCGTTTTCCGTCTTTCCTTGAAACTCCTCCAGCTCTTCTAAGGCATTTCATCTCTGTTGTCACAATTTTACGTTCATTGGAGGATGTAAGTGTCCACGTTTGGCATTTATAGCATAGTGTTGGCCAAAAAATAATTCCGATAAGATTCACGTTAGTACTCCGAGGTATCTGCTTGTGTGTCAACAGGGGAGATAGTTGCCCCATTACTTGATTAGCTTTGGCACATCTGGAGCTAATTTCTCTGTCCATTTTTCCGTCGGATGTGAAAATTGCTCCCAAATACTTAAATTCCTCTGTTTGTCTCAGGGTGTTGTTTTTTAATTTTATTTTTAAATTGTCTTTATGTCTTCCTATCATCATTTTATCTTTCTTCGTAGTGTTTATTTTCATATTATTATCCTCCCCTTTGTTACTAATTTGATTTAGGTGGTTCTGTAGGCATTCCGTATTTTCTACTATGAGTACCTGGTCGTCGGCGAATAGTAATTCTGTACATGTTCTTCATGATTAAAGTTCGTTTCGCTACATATGGTATCCATGTATGTTATAAAAAGAAGCAGCGATAGTAGACAGTCCTAGCTCACACCGGAGTTCACTATAAAAGTTCTTGACAACCCTGCCTTCGATCTTATGCAGCATTTACTACGTGTGTACAGGCTTTTGTAAATATTAATGAGATGATTGCTGATTCCTTTTTTTTTTTTTTTTTTGGGTTAAAGTAACGTGGTCAAAGTAACATTTTTCGCCTCAGAGTGACTTCCCTTTCCATTCATGGCTTAACACGTCGCAGCGCCTTTCCTATGTTGCGTGGATATTATGATATGGTTAGATTCAGCGTTCGCTCTGCATATATAATGTTTGTGGGAGGTTGTGTTGTCGTGAGTCTCTTTAAGACGCCGCAGGTAAAAAAGTAGTGCAGGGTGAAGCGCCGCAGGTGCGACGATTCGTAAGTGTTGAAACTGGGATTATTTTCTATTTCTACGTTCGTTGGCGGTGGCTTACACCCCCCCCCCCCCCCCCCCGAGACAGAGAAGGCAATGAGAAGGAACGTAGGGATAGAAAAACTTCGCAGTGTTCATACTGCCGAACCGTGAGCGGTGAGAAGACGACAAAAGAGAGATAAGTTAAAGCGTTGACAAAAAGGAATACATGACCCACCCTCCCCCTCCTTCTCCGTCCTTTTTCGCAACATAGTAGAGACAATGCGACGCGACGAGGCATAAATGGGAAGGGAAGTCACTCTCCTACTGCGGCGAAAAACGTTACTTGCACCCACAATTTCTTTGGGTTTAAATGTTGGTTTGGGAGGGGGGGGGTGGAAAGGGGGGGGGGGGGGTATTTAGGCGATTTAATAGTTACCATACTTATGTCAGGCACAAGCAGATGGTTGACTGTATGTCAACTACACGCTGGCAGTTACAAACAATGTTTTTTGTTTGTTGAACCAAACAGTTTTTATTTTATATCAGCTTAAATAAATTTTTATGTTGCTTTATGCCAATCAGCTGTTATTGATATAACATATTGGTGTTAATTTATGTCGAAGATAAGCAGTTGTGACTTCAGTTTGCTCTGGGCGGGTCAACTATGTGCCCAACATATGATGATGGTGAAGAAGATAATGCAGTCGCAGCAGATAAAGTAAAAAAAGAATAGGAGGAGGAAAGGAAGACGAAGAAGAAGAAGAAGAAGAAGAAGAAGAAGAAGAAGAAGAAGAAGAAGAAGAAGAAGAAGAAAGAAGGAAGAAGGAAGAAGAAGAAGGACGAGGAGGAGAAGAAGAATTTTTACATTATTGTGGTCCAACTAAAAATTGTGTGACTATGTTTCATAGATGTCTTGACGTTGTTTACTGTAGCCTTCATGTCGTCATATTCGTTTTTTTTTTTTTTTTTCCTAGAGGTGGAAAAAAAGATACTTTAAACTGAAAGGCCGGAGACTGTACTATGCCAAAGATAGAAAAGTAAGTATCAGATATCCCACTGTAACAGCCACTAGGGCTCATTAGTTACTGTCCTTGCCAGCGAAAACAGTGGTCTAAGTCTATCCAGAGAATTGGTACGACTTATGGCGACCATTGTGGCTATGGGATCGATCGGTCATTTTGTCATTTTCATACTGCTACCTCCAGGTTTTACCGTACCGTCCTGAAAGTTTAAAAAAAATTTTGTTTCTTTATTAATATCCAACTCCCAGATGACGTCACAGCACAGTCCAACATTTTGAAGGGTGGTAAGACTGGGTTTCCCGCCTTTCTGATGCTTTTAACGACCCTAAAACATCTAGAACTGGGCCTAACCTTAACGCGCTTAGGTCCCACAAGTATATGCAGCCTAGGTCCCACGACTGCATGCAGCCTATCTACCACCCCCTGAAATATTAGACTGCCCCGTGACCTGTAGATTCCCCCTGTTTTGGGTAGGATAGTAATAAAGCAGCAATATATTAAATCTGGACGGCAGAGCAACAAGATACTGCGTTTAGTTTAGCTTTAGTTTAGTCGACGGATCAACATCATGGCACACGGGTGGTAACCCACAAGTGCTCTGTTCTACTTCTAACTCAAACATGAGTCTGAAGAATCTCAGCTCAGTGCACAAACTTCGTTGCACTGGCAGGGATCCTGAAATAATTTTGCGTAGATTTTAAACTCAAAATTTGTCCGAGCAGCGCTTTTTGTAGACAACTGCCAAGGGATTTTTTTACGTGCACAGCAGTACACACGGGTGTCTGGTCTTACTACCCTGAGACCAGGGAAAATGACTAAAAGTGAAAAAAAATCCCAGCCTTCACCGGGGCTTGAACCCGGGACCTCCAGCACTGGAGACGAACGCCATGCCCCGAGAGCACTCAGTCCCATTATCACAAGATACTACGTTCAACCTTCAAAGAAGTTTCAATTAAGGCACTTGTAATCGCTACACAAGCCAGGGGGGGGGGGGAAGGGGGGGGGGGGGGGGGGGGGGGAAGAACGTTATGATGAAAAAAAAAAGATCGTCACGTTCAGCCAGCATCCCCGAAGGAGGAGCTTTAGGTTATAATTGTGACTAGCTTATGTGCGCATATAAAATGGTTGAACATGTACGCCACTAAGAGCCCTGAAAAATACATCTGCAGTGTCGAAACTGGGATGACTCCATACAATGCTAACAAAATGAGACAGAGCCAAATACTGTCGCCACCGGCGACGAAGTCGTCTACCGACGAGCCAGTGGGCGACCCGGTCGCCGCTAAAGGACGTGTTAGGGTCAACCCAGCCTTATAAAATCAGGTGTCAGAGAGTTTCCAGAACCAGTCAATACTGTGTCCCACTGTCGGAGGCAATTTGTTGTTGCCGGGGGCCCAAATATAACCTAGCCTATGGATTGAATGGGGTTTCTGAGACGTCCCTGGGTGATCCTCGTTCGAATGGTATAATTTTTGATAAGCATTATCATGTAACGAAGTCTGTCTGTCTGTCTGTCTGTCTGTCTGTCTGTCTGTCTGTCTGTCTGTCTGTCTGTCTGTCTGTCTGTCTGTCTGTCTGTCTGTCTGTCTGTCTGTCTGTCCGTCCGTCCCAGCCCACACAGAATAGTAATAGGACAGGCGTAGATATCAACAACTCCGTATAGCTCACATACACACCAAATGACACAGGCCTCTCACTAATGCAGACTAGTACTTCGACATTCTTCTTTCCGTCCGTCCATCCATCCATCCATCCATCCATCCATCAGTCCATCCATCCGTCCATCAATTCAACCATCCATCCTTCTTCACCTTTACCATTCCCCTCCACTGGTGTCAGTGACGCCATCAGTACACCCGCTGTCATTTGTCATCCACTACTCATTAAATAATGTAACAGGGCTTCCCTAGTGCCTGCCCCAGTTCTCACGTCTATGTTTAGACCTCCCACTCACATGTAGTTTGTAGAGTGAAGGAAGTGCCATCTTGAAACTGAAGTCGGGTCACTTAGGAGTCTGCCACAAAGCTGCTGTTTCCTGTCCGGTACGGCTGAAACACTTGTAGAGAAAAATTGACCGCTAGAAAATACAATGGTAGCTCGGTGCACGTTCTCAATCTGTGTCTGATCCTAATACCAAATAGTATGTGTATACCAAGTGGCGTTTGTGGCTCAGGCGTTGCGAGTCAGACTCGTGATTCCAACGTACCGCGATCGAAACCCACTGCTGGCTGCGTGGATTTTTATCATGGTAGATGCGTCGCAGGTCGACCCAGCCTAAAATGGGTACCAGGATATATGTCCTGGGGAAGTAAAGACGTCCGGCGTAATGCTGACCACATGACCCACCTAGTGCCGATTGGTCTGTAAAAATATGGGTGCTCTTTCCATATGCCCGATGCGCCTAAGCTGTGAACAAGGATTTTTACTTTTACTTATGTGTATACCAAACGAATTTTCCCGTAAGAAATAAAGGGGAAATTGTTTAACCATTCCCACTTTTTAAAAAATCCTGTTGTTTTTGGCAAATAATACGTTGATAGTATTGTATAAAATAATTTATATACTGCCGAATACTAACATACGTTAATAGAAAAGCTGGTTCGGTCGTCATTGCTGCAAGGTGGGACCACAGTGGAAACGTCATGTGCTTCTGGGAAGCTCTTAACAAACTTCAGAGCAGAGCAGCAAGCAGTTATTGATGCCACCAAAGTGCTCGAGGAAAGGAAAATTACAAACTGCAAAATTTGTTTGCCTGTGCGACTGCCTGTCAGTCCTCCATGCGACTAAAATGGATCCACGAGACAACATGGAGAGAGAGTGTTAGAACTGATCCGTCAAACAGACCTGTCAGAAAACAGTCAAATCGTTCTCCAGTGGATCGCGGCTCTCTGCGGCATACCAGGAAATGAGTTAGTAGACAGACTTGCTAAAAATGGAGCAAAGGAGAAACAACACACCCATCTGTTGTCATTAGCAGAAATCAAAACACTTATCAAAGGAAAATTTAAAAAAAAAATTTATGAAGAGAACAAGCCAACAGAAAACATCTGCAGACTCAACAGAAAGCAACATGCAACAATTTTCCGTCTACGAACAGGACACTCCAGGCTCAACTACATTATCGTCGTCATCCTGTTTTGTTGTTGTATATCAACAGGGCTCGCAGTTTTCTCTTATATTTCGTTTTGTCCTGTGCAGTTACGGATGGAATCCAGTCCAGTAGCTTTGGTCTCTTTTGTCAGCGTCCTTCTTAGGGCAGCAGTTCTCAGCCTGCCGGTCGCGACCCTTCTTTGAGTCGAACGACCCTTTCACATGGGTCGCCTAAGACCATCAGAAAACATTTTCATTGAAACTGTGAAGGAAAATAATTGTTTGAGGGTCACTATAACGTGAGGGACTGTATTAAAGGGTCGCGGCATTAGGAAGTTTGAGAGCAACTGTCTAGGATGTCTTGAGTTGAGTCAAGAATTGACATCACAGCACTGAGGGCATACCCATGCGTGCTATGTCTTCGTCTTTAGCAGCCAGTTTAGAGTTCCAGTACTGATGGTACTGGTCACAATATAGATAAATGTCTGTCTTGCCTTTCCTCTTGAGTGTAGTGAGCCGGCCAAACCCTCTGTAACACCCAGGTGCCTCATTTCTTAGGTTTTGCTGTGTCTGCCTAAGTGTCCCGATTTCTGCCCGTGGGTGTTCTAGGGATACATGAAATGATGTGCACGCAAAACTCAGGTTCTAGATCTAGACTTTTAAAGTTCAGAAGTGGACGAACAACCAGAACTTTCCACCGGAGTTAACAGCCGGTGAATGCTAGATGACACTAACACAAGCTACGCAGGGAACAACACATAGGCAGATACACATAACTCCTCCCTGGGAAGTTTTACGGCTTAAGCAGTATGGAAAAAGAAAGAAGAAGAAAGAAAGGGAACTGAAAAGACGTGTTGATATGAAATTAGATGATGCCTCTGATACGTGTCGCTGACGTCAACATTGACCACTTTTGTCTTTCAGTCTGCCATATTTAACGAGATCGACATCTCCAGCCTGAGTGTGGCCGAGTGCAGTACCCGGAATATCAATCACAGCTTCCAGGTCAGTGTGTTTGAGTTTGAGTCCACGTCCGGGCGCTTGTGTCTCTGTGTCTGGCATCACCATGCACTTGCTTCCTACCCGTCATCTTCTCATAGCACATGTTAATTGGGTGGAAAAAAAAGGGGGGGGGGGCTGTGTGGTCTCGAGGCATGGCTTCTGCCTAGAGTGCTGATGGTCTCAGGTTCAGGTCCAGTTGAAGGTTGGGATTTTTTTTTCCACGTGGATTTTCAGTTATTTCGCCTGGTCTCTGGGTTATGAAATCGGACGCACGTGTGTATTGTTGCGAACGTAAAAAAATTCTTTAGCAGTTATAATTCGAAAAGAGTAGTCTAACAGCGCTGCCCCGGCAAAATTAGGAGTTAAAAATCTACCCAGAGTATTTCAGAATCCTCGCCGGTGCTACAGAGTTTGTGCACTGGGCTGAAATTCTTCCGGCTTCGGGGTTAGGAGTAGAACGGCGCACTCATGGGTTACTACCCCTGTTCTATGATTTTGATCCGTTGTATGAACTATCTTTATAGTATTGTGTCATCAGTTCGAGATGTCTGTTCCCACTCTGGCTTCAGGGCCCCCATGTCTTAGGTGTTTTACACACATATTGCAGCAAATCTGTGACGCCCAGCTTTTACTTTGATATTCTATTCTGCAGCCAAAATTCAAACTGTACACCTTCTTATCGTTTCAGCATCCATTCTTCAAGAACTGAATATTGAAGCTGGTTGGCCATTAAAGACGATAAAAGACATAAAATTGACATATTCTAATTACTTCAGAAAGTTTAGAGAAAACAATAATGGAGGGGTTTATGCCTATGAAGAGAGGAAGAGGAAGGCCAAAGAGAAGATGGGTGCAGGATGTGGCGAATGATCTCCATATGGGTGTATCGGATGAGGGACATCTTTCTTGCGATCGAGAATTCCAATTCCAATTCCAATTCGTTCAACAAAGATTCCAAATTTGATCCTTTTTCAGCCCCCCGAAGGCCTGCTATACGAAGGAAGGTTTTATTTGATTTCCTTTTATTTGTGGTGTGTAGTCACACCTGATATTTCGGTTCTTTGCTTTCTTGCTGCGGTGTGGTGCTTGTGGTTGTTGGGTCTGGTGTGGTCCAGTTCTCTTTGTGATGATATCACTGTGCTGGTGCCCTATTGCTGCTTGGTTGCCGTTCTGTAAAGCCGCCGGGAAAAGCCAAACAAACCGGGTTACAACGTCCCAGACCATGCTCCTTTTCAGGACAACCAGGGCCGTCACAATCCGTTGTTGTGATCAGTCCGTTTTGTTTTTGTTTTTGTCACAGAGTGTGGAGAAGTAGTGGAAGTAAGATAGGCTGAAAATTAAAGAGATAATTTGCTCGAATGTGCCAGGAGATGTGATAGTTAGGTAGGAAGAATGAGAGCGACAGATAGATTGAGAGTGATGGGTTTCACTCCTGGTGGGTTGAGGTCCCTTGATCTGAAATGAGAGTGAAAGGCATTTGTTAAAATACATGTGGTGTGGGGTGGGGTGGCATGAGAGAGACTGGAATTCCCAAGTGCTGGTCCCCTTAGGTGCAGTGCCCTCGGCTATCTGCTTCAGGGTGTCGGGTGGCCTGTTGTAGTTTCCGTTGTCTTCTTTTTCCTGAAAATATTCTAGGTTAAGATTTTTGGTTAGCTCTCTGGTAATTACGTAGTTATTTGCCAGTGGGGCTGGAGCAGGTGGGTGTGGTTCCTGTGGGGTGGTGCTGGCTATCCAGGGTTGAAGTTGCTAGTCTCCGTACCTCTTCTCTCTTTTTTACTAGTGTGGTTAAGGCTTTTTGTAGTTCTTCAAGTAGTCTGTATATAATAGTACTCACTTTCATGTGTTCAACTTTTAGCAGGGTATGCTCTGCCTTCACCCTGTCCTGGTGGTTGTGAACGTGTCCTTTGAGTGATGACGCCTCTTTCTGTGTGGGAATATCTTCACGTTCGCAATTCGGAGTCTTTCTTTAAAGTTGGTCTCCATGCTCTCAAGACTTTCATCATCAGTTATTGTTCCTGCTTCTGGGGCTGTGATTTCGGTTTCTGTGGCTGTGCTACTGTCAACCTTCTGCGTTATATTGTCTATGGGTGTGAATGTGTCGGCCATGCTAATACTTGGTTTCTTTACAACTTTGCTGGAGGCTTCTCTTTCTTTCTCTAGCAGGACACGCTCCTTACTTGCCGCCAGCACTGCAGCTTCGGCTTCTGCTTTTGCCTGGATCATAAGGGTGACTTCTTTATAAGTGCATTCTCGGGCTTCCTTGAGTACTTCAGTCTTCTCTCCTCCCTTTCTTCTTGTCGGCGGGTCTCGTCTGCTGCTCTTTCTGTTTGGAGATTTAGAGTCATTTCTAGCAGGATTTTCCGCATTTGTTCAGCCTCTGCTAGCCACTTTGTTTGCTGCGAGACTTGTTCTTGTCTGTCTTTCTTCAAGGCATTGATTTCGTCACGCATCTGCGATATTAGGTGTAGAAATTGGGTTCTGTCAGCGTTGGCATCGGTAGCGTCAAACTGTTCTTTGCGGAGAGTTCTGATTTCAGCTAAAATTTCAGAAATTTGTAGCGAACTTTCAGGGTTCTTTGTGGCTGTGATCGCCTTATCGGCTCGTCTCTCTGATGTGCGGTGTGCTGACTTCCCTCTTGGTTGCTTTGGCGCTAATGGGAACCTGGGTGCCACGTATCTCTTTCTAGCTGTTTCGTGGGCTGTTGTGGGTGTCTTCTTGCACTGCTGGAGACACGGGCAGCCCATGTATCTCGCGCCGTGTGGACAGGAACAGTTGGAGCACTTGCGGTTGCTGTTCGGCTTTTTGAAATTAGTGTCAATTTTGGCTAGCGAGCACTCCTTGAATTCGTGACCCCCAGAACAGTATCTGCACGATAGGCTGCTGCGGCAGGTCGAGGCTGTATGTCACGCCCTATTGCAGCGTGAGCACTCCATGATGTCTGGTGTGTTGGTCTCAGGCTGCCGCTGCTTTCGTAGGCGAGGGGGTCCTTGTGTAGCTACCGAGGCGGCTTCAGGCGCCCCTGGAAGGGCGGCTCCTGGGGGAGCGGCCCCCCTGGGCTGGTGATCCTGGTGTGTCAGTTCTAGAACTGGCTGTCGTTCTACGCGTAGTTTCCATTTTCTGTGGTAATTGGTAAAGTTCTCGATTTTATTTAGAGGTTAAACGCACGCCCTAGGTTTCGATTAAAAAAAAAGTTTATAAGGTAGATTATAATTACCTAGGGCGTTGTTCCTTCCTCTGGTGATTCTTGGCTACACTGGTCACCGGTGTAGATCGTGTTGCTTGTGTGAAGACTGTCAGCGGGATTGATTGAAGCACGTATTGATTGGATTCCAGCTTTTTTGAACTTGCGATCGAGAAGTTTTCCGGAGGGTTTTTATGGCAGCAGGGTTCTGCAAAGGGCATGCTACTGATTGACTGACACCTTCTTAATCACTGCAGTTTTTTTTTTCGATTGTGTGATTGAAATGTAATCTCACCGCTTACATAACGCAAACTATTAGAACTGTTCATATATGTCCTACGTATTTCTAACTACTGTAGTTTTGATAAGGACAAATGCGCTAAATAAAGAAAGCATTTTATCAGTGATCAAATATTTCTACACAGTTTGAGGTTTAAACAACGGACCAACATCATGGCACACGGGTAGTAATCCACAAGTGCTCTGTTCTTCTTCTAACTTAAGTCTGTGTCCGAAGAAGCTCAGCACAGCGCACAGTCTCTGTAGCACCAACGAGTATCCTGAAATATTTTGGATAGATTTTCAACTCCAAATTTTGCCCGGGCAGCGCCGTTAGACTAATCTTTTCGATTTCCAACTGCCAAGAGTTTTTTTTTTTTTTACGTTTGCAACAATGCACACGGGCGTCCGATCTCACTACCCAGAGACTATGGGGAATTACTAAAGTTCACGTCCACGTGAAAAAATCCCAGCCCTTACCAGTTTACTACCCGTGTGCCATGATGTTGATCCGTTGTTCAAATCTCAAACCGCTAGACATTTGTACGTGATACACTAATTGCAATCGGCCCAGACTGTACTTGGCCTTGGGGACTCCGTGCATTGACTAGACTCCCATAGGCAGGCCCGGTTGCAGTCAATACATCTAGTGCCATCTCCACAATGATAGTTGAATGCGCCCAATCTACTGCATTTTCTGTCTCTCCGTTTGGGTGTACACTGCCGTTCGTTAATTTCTGAAAGATGGTTTTGTTATCCCCTAGAGGGATGTAATATTTAGGTATTTTAAAGCCCCCCCCCCCCCCCCGGGCTTTTGCCGAGGGCCCTAAATATAGCCAGTCCTGAAATATGGCCTAACGGCTGAACGGAGTTTCTGTGACCTCTCCACAGGTGATCCTCATCCGCATGGTGGCACTTTGTGTCACCGGGTGTTTATCGCTTGTGTGATGTCCTGGTGGAACAATTAACATACATGCATGACAGACAGACAGACAGACAGACAGACAGACAGACAGACAGACAGACAGACAGACAGACAGACAGACAGACAGACAGACAGACAGACAGACATCCACCCACCCACCCAGCCATGCACGCACGCACACACACACACACACACACACACACACATACACACATTTCCGAGTGTTTTCTTTCCAGTTGTTTCCTTGTCGGCCTTTTGCTCTCCAATCTTCATAATGTTCCTTTTATTGTATGTGCTTATTATAAAAGCGTCGCGAATCTCAGTGTTAGCAGTACAGTGTACTTGTGACTTGTTTTTATTTCGTTGGACAGCAATCTTTTCATGTCCAGCTTCCCTGGTTTTGAACTTGTGTAAGTGAGCGGCGTCTGTGGCTGAGGCGTTGCGAACGAGCTTCGTAATGCCTGGGTGTCGGGTTCGATCCCAGCTGCGGACGGTTTGTCTTGCGTTGGTTTAGACACTGGTACCGAGAGCCGGTCTTTCAGGAGCAGTGGCAAACTACTGGACGTAAAAATTGCCTAGAAAAAACCCACAACAGCCAAAAAAAAAAAAAATGCTGTGGTTGGTTATGGGACTAGATCTAACCTAAGCACTAGATGTGACGCCGTAGTTTAGCGACTAGACGCTCACCTGCAAATCCGTAGGTCGTGGTTCAAATTCGCATGGTGCTAGATTTGTTTCAGGCATGGAATTGGCTCTGGAGTCTACTCAGCTTCAAATGGGTACCAGGTGAAGTCATTGGAAGTAAAAGCGGCCCACGTGATGTTGACCACATCACCTGTCAAGGGTCATTTAAACTGTAAAAATATATGCCCGTTGCGCAGACAGGTCTGTAAATGTTACTTTGACTTTACTGGGTGCGACCAGATTACTGAGAATGAGTGACGAGAAGATCAACGAATGTTACACCTTTCCCCCGTCACTTCGATGAGGTCCAGGGTGGAAGAGAAGAAAAAGAAGAGTAGATTTGACGTATGGGCTAGACTTTATTGTCTACCTAAACGTTATCCGTAATGTGATCATTCCTCGTTGTCTAGACCGGAGCCAGCGAATGTTCTTCGAATCTCTAAGCACCGCTCACCAGCTAGTCTTCCCACGCCTTCTAGATTTGACTCAGCGACTGTACTTCCAATCTCTAGACACCGCTCACCAGCTAGTCTTCCCACATCTTCTAGATTTGACTCAGCGACTGTACTTCCAATCTCTAAGCACCGCTCACCAGCTAGTCTTCCTACGCCTTCTAGATTTGACACAGCGATTGTACTTCTAATCTCTAGGTACCGCCCACCAGCTAGTCTTCCCACGTCTTCTAGATTTGACTCAGCGACTGTACTTCCAATCTCTAGACATCGCCAACCTGCCAGGCTTCCCACGTCTTCTAGATTTGACTCAGCGACTGTACTTCCAATCTCTAGACACCGCCCATAAGCCAGTCTTCCCACATCTTCTAGATTTGACTCAGCGACTGTACTTCCAATCTCTAGACATCGCCAACCTGCCAGGCTTCCCACGTCTTCTAGATTTAAAACAGCGACTGTACTTCCAATCTCTAGACATCGCCAACCTGCCAGGCTTCCCACGTCTTCTAGATTTGACTCAGCGACTGTACTTCCAATCTCTAGGCACCGCCCACCAGCTAGTCTTCCCACGTCTTCTAGATTTGACATTAAAATATGGATACGTTAAAACACACATTGAAAGACTAATTCTGCTGGGGAAAGCAGAAGTTCTGTGAGATATTCACCACAAGAGGGGAAACAAATTCGGACTTGTAATCACGTTGCCCCTATGTTGTTAGCGTGCCGACTCTTCATTGTCTACTAAAGAAGAGGACGAAGCACTTTTAGGAGTGTCCTGAGTGCAGTTGTGTCAATTATGATTTATTCATTCATTGTGGATTCGGCCAAGCGAATAAATATTTTAAATCGTTATGCGAAACTTGGCGAAAATATTTGATATTGAAAAAATGACTTACATATCCTGTGCCGACCTAGGCATGTCAACCACATCTGGTGGTCCTTTGTGGCTTTTGTGGGCAAGTTTTATTTCAAGCAGTCCGCCATTTCTTCGTGAACTTTACGGCGCTCATAACATTGTCGTAATCAACGCAAAGCGTTCTGCTTCCAAGCCACCAGTGGCTGATTTAGACCCATGCGTTGGTAATTTCCTTTTAATTCGCCCCAATCAAAGAAACTTCCAGTGTTTGCGGAAAAGTCTAGTGTTCTTGGGATGTTATGGGTTGGAGTTACGGTTAGTCCCGACCCCTCAGAGACACGCCTAACCCTAACCCTAACCCAAACCATAACAATCCTGGAAAATAGCGCTTTCCCGGGAACTCGAGGATTTTCTTTAAAAGTAACCCATGAGCCAGACGTATATTTGAAACCGTGCTCTTTATCCCAAAGCCACATAGACTTTTCAAAACACACGCGGTCACAATCCAGGATCCCCCGCATCCATCCTAGCTAGAGGTTTATTCTAAAACGGCCTGTTCATTAAACTGTATAAGGAAATTGAGTTTCGGGTCTCACCCCAGGGCCCGCGGAGAAGCTGGGCAGCAGACGCCAGCGGCACCTGATAATTAAAATTTCGTGTGAAACGAAAGAGGCTGCCCCGGTCTCCAGCAGTATTTTCATCAAGTACCCGGTCCTGCCTATTAAATTATCGCTGTGAGGTAATTTCCCTGCTACCCGAGACGGAAGGCGACTGGTAAATAATTGAGGATGGGGAGAGGAGAAGGAAAAAAAAAAAAGGGGGGGGGGGAAATAATAAGTGGATGAGGGTGTCGATGGGGCTTCTGGTATCATATCTAGACTTAAGGGTGACGTGAGAAGGCATAAATGGCCTGTTTTCTAGTCTTGCTCTCTCTCTAACCCGGAAGCCGCCGTGGTGTAGCGACTGGCACTCGCTTGCAGTTCTGAATGTTGTAGGTTCAAATACGAACGGAGTCGTACTTTTCCCCCTCAAAAAATAACCATGGCTTCCATGTTCAGAATGCCTAAAATAATTACCAGGTAAAAGCATGGGTTGTAAAGGCGGCCGGCGTGACGTTGATCTCATCACCCAACGAGTGCCGGTTGTACTTTGAAATAGAAGTCTAGCACTATATGCATAATATGATTGGGCGCGCGGTGAAAGGTCTTTTTTTTTTTTTTAGAAGTAAACATTTACTCTTTATCTCTGCTCCTTTCTGCTAGTCTCTCTCTTGTCATTATTCTGTATATTTCTTCTTCTTCTTGTTCTTCTTGTTCTTGTTCTTGTTCTTGTTCTTGTTCTTCTTCTTCTTCTTCTTCTTCTTCTTCTTCTTCTTCTTCTTCTTCTTCTTCTTCTTCTTCTTCTTCTTCTTCTTCTTCTTCTTCTTCTCTCTCTCTCTCTCTCTCTCTCTCTCTCTCTCTCTCTTGTGTGCCTGTTTGTCTCCCCCCCCCCCAGTCTGTCACTTTTGGCATTTTTAATGTTTGTCTTGACTCTTGTACTTTACACCCAGTCAGTTGACTACTTTACACTCAGTCACTGGTATACTTTACACCCAGTCACTGGTCTACTTTACAGCCAGCAGTTGACTACTTTACACCCAGTCACTGGTCTACTTTACACCCAGCAGTTGACTACTTTACACCCAGTCACTGGTCTACTTTACACCCAGCAGTTGACTACTTTACACCCAGTCACTGGTCTACTTTACACCCAGTCACTGGTCTACTTTACACCTAGCAGTTTACTACTTCATACGCAGTCACTGGTCTACTTTACACCCAGTCACTGGTCTACTTTACACCCAGTCACTGGTCTACTTTACACCCAGTCACTGGTCTAATTTACACCCAGTCACTGGTCTACTTTACACCCAGTCACTGGTCTTTTTTATACCCAGCTGTTGACTACTTTACACCCAGCAGTTGACTACTTTAAACCCAGTCACTGGTCTAATTTACACCCAGCAGTTGACTACTTTACACCCAGTCACTGGTCTACTTTAAACCCAGCAGTTGACTACTTTACACCCAGTCACTGGTCTACTTTACACCCAGCAGTTGACTACTTTACACCCAGTCACTGGTCTACTTTACACCCAGCAGTTGACTACTTTACACCCACTCACTGGTCAACTTTGCACCCAGTCACTGGTCTACTTTACACCCAGCAGTTGACTACTTTACACCCAGTCACTGGTAAACTTTACACCCAGTCACTGGTCTACTTTACACCCAGCAGTTGACTACTTTACACCCAGTCACGGGTCTACTTTACACCCAGTCACCGGTCTACTTTGCACCCAGCAGTTGACTACTTTACACCCAGTCACTGGTCTACTTTACACACAGTCACTGGTCTACTTTATACCCAGCAGTTTACTACTTCACACCCAGTCACTTGTCTACTTTACACCCAGTCACTGGTCTACTTTATACCTAACAGTTGACTACTTCACACCCAGTCACTGGTCTTTTTTACACCCAGTCAATGGTCTACTTTACACCCAGTCACTGGTCTACTTTACACCCAGTCACTGGTCTACTTTACACCCAGTCACTGGTCTACTTTACACCCAGTTACTGGTCTACTTAACACCCAGTCACTGGTCTACTTTACACCCAGTCACTGGTCTTCTTTATACCCAGCAGTTGACTACTTTACACCCCGCAGTTGACTACTTTACACCCAGTCACTGGTCTACTTTAAACCCAGCAGTTGACTACTTTACACCCAGTCACTTGTCTACTTTACACCGAGCAGTTGACTACCTACACCTAGCAGTTGACTACTTTATACCCAGCAGTTGACTACTTTACACCCAGCAGTTGACTATATTACACCCAGCAGTTGACTACTTTACACCTATTCTGTTGTCTACTTTACACCCGGTCAATTGACTATTTTACACCCAACCACTGGTCTACTTTACACCAAGCCAGTTGACTGCTTCACACCCAGTCTCTGATCTACTTTACACCCAGTCACTTGACTACTTTACCACTATTGATTTCGTTACTTTACACCCATTCGCTTGTATACTTTACAGCCAGTCGCTAGTAGGGCTTACACAGTCACATGAATGGCTTACACCCAGTCACTTGTCTACTTTACACCCAGCCAGTCGACTGCTTCACACCCAGTCTCTGGTCTACTTTACACCCAGCCATGTGACTACTTTACACCTGTTCACTAGTCTACTTTACATCCGGTCACTGGTCTACTTTACTTCTAGTCAGTGGTCTACTTTACACCCAGTCACTTGTATACTTTACACCAAGTCACTGAAATACCTTACACTGAGTCACTGGTATGCCTTACACCTAGTCGCTTGTCTGCTTTACACCCAGTCACGTATCTACCTTACATTCAGACACTTGTCTACTTTACACCCAGTCACGTATCTACCTTACATTCAGTCGCTTGTCTACTTTACACCCAGTCACGTATCTACCTTACATTCAGTCACTTGTCTACTTTACACCCAGTCACGTATCTACCTTACATTCAGTCACTTGTCTACTTTACACCCAGTAGGCCTTATAACAGCGAATATCCATTTTCTACTTTAGTCCAGAGAAATTGTCTATTTCACGTCCAAATCTAATGTCTACTTTATACGCAAACCTACTGTCTACTTTACGCGCAAACCTAGTGCCTACACACAAACCTAGTGTCTGCTTTACGCCTTAACCAAGTGTTAAATTTACGCGCAAACCTAGTGCTCTACCTTATGATTAAACCCAGTGTCTACTCCCAAACGCCGTGTCTACGCCCATTCCCAGTGTCTAGTTTACACACAAACCTCGTGTCTACTTTACGCTGAAATTTATATCTACTTTTCGCTTAAAACCTAGTGTCTTTTTGGCGTGTAACCTTGTGTATAATTTACGCCCAAACCTAGTATCTACCTTATGCCAAAATCCTAGTTTCTACCTGACGTCCAAACTCACTGCCTACTTTACGCCCAAACCTAGTATCTACTTTACACCCAAACCCTCGTGTCTACTTGACGTCCAAACCCACTGCCTACTTTACGCCCAAACCCTCGTGTCTACTTGACGTCCAAACACACTGCCTACTTTACACCCAAACCTAGTATCTACTTTACCCCCAAACCCTCGTGTCTACTTGACGTCCAAACCCACTGCCTACTTTATGCCCAAACTTAGTATCTACTTTATGCCCAAGCCCTTGTGTCTACTTGACGTCCAAAGGCACTGACTACTTTACGCCGAAACCTAGTATCTACTTTACGCCCAAACCCTCGTGCCTACTTGACGTCCAAACCCACTGCCTACTTTACCCCCAAACCTAGTATCTACTTCACTCCCAAACCCTCGTGTCTACGTGACGTCCAACCCACTGCCTACTTTTCACCCAAACCCTCGTGTCTACGTCACGTCTAAATACACCGCCTACTTTACGTCCAAACCATGTGTCTGTTTTACGCAGTCTTTGCAAACCATTCCCGCAGTCGGGAATAGCTCGCTGATTAAAGTTTTTCCCCTAAGGGACATCACCCGTGAAGTGTAAATGCGTTTTAAAAAGTGACGTAAAGGCTTGCGCTAAGGGACCGGCCGATCCAGTACTACGTCAGTACACATCCAGTGCTACGTCAGTACAAACGACTTGTTTGGTCTAGTCTTAGATCGGTTTCTGCGGAAACTGGAACCGGGAAGTGACGAACTATTGCTGATGACGACAACAGCTCTGTGTGATGCCATTCGTGTACTTGGGACATCGCACTTGTCGTTAACTTCTTACCCCCAAGGGAGATGTTCAGTTTAAAATAAAACTTTAATGGGTTGGCGAAGAAGGAAGAGTAATAATTGTGTGAGAAGGAAAGGCAGAAAGATTTAGAATAATAATTCGGTCAGCGTTAGAAATGAAAATAGTCAGAACAAATGTTTACCCGTAATGATTTGAAATAGCAGGGGACACAAACAATGTGTTGTACGGTTTACTGCTAGCATTTACTTTTTGTTTACATCTTCATAAGAACAGACATTGTGATGTTTCTTCTTCCGTGGAAACGATTCACATTTTAATTTTCATTATCCCCCAGGTTCCGGCTCCATAGTAGGGATCAAAAAGATAACCCCCCTCCCCCTTCCCCCCCCCCCCCCGGTTACTTTTTTTCACCCTATCTCAGGATTTCACGAGGAACTTCCAGGAAAGTCAAATAATATGCGATTGGGGGGGGGGGGGGCATTTATGGTTATCGGCCCTTATTGCACACCCTAACACCCCTACCATGTTAGGCTTTCCATGAAATCCTCACGACTTCTGGGAGTTCCCGAGATGGGGGTAAATTGAAAGAACCCAGACCCGCTTCCCGTCTAACAAGCATGTCGTAAGAGCCGACTGATTGTGGGATTTCCTTCGAAATCGGAATGTGTCTGCCTGAGAGGCAAGGAACCAATAGTCTGCATACAAATCAAATTTGTAAAACTAATGTTCATGCAAAACTCAAGATCTGGAAAAAGACTGAAATCTAGAAGTGGACGAACATTTAGACTTTCCGACAGAGTTTACATACGTTAACGCAAAGAAGAAGAAGGAGGAGAAAAGAAAAAGAAGGAGAAGAAGAAGAAGAAGAAGAAGAAGAAGAAGAAGAAGAAGAAGAAGAAGAAGAAGAAGAAGAAGAAGAAGAAGAAGAGGAATGAGGAGGAGAAGAAGACGAAGAAAATGAAAAAGGAGGAGAAGGAGGAGAAGAAGAAGGAGGAGAAGATGAAGAAAAAGAAGAGGAGGAAGAAGAAGAAAAGGAAGAAGAAGAAAATGAAGAAGAAGAAAAGGAAGAAGAAGAAGAGGAAGAAGAAGAAGACGGAGAAGAATAAGAAGGACGAGAAGAAGAAGAAGGAGGAGAAGGAGAGGGGAGCTTGTGGTCAGCTTGAGAGGCTGCCACATCTGACTGACTGACTGACTTTCTACCCCACCAGGACATCACACAAGCGATAAACACCCGATGACACAAAATGCCACCATGTGGATGAGGATTGCCGTGAAGAGGTCCCAGAAACCGCGTTCAGACAATTTGCCATGTGTATGGCCTGCCTATATTGCGGTCCCTGGCAAAAGCCAGGGTGGGGCTTCAAATAACAAAAAATGTCGTCCTAATAAGGACGAAACTGCATAATTAAAACTGACACTGCCACAGCTAGAACACGGTAAAATTCCTGGTACCCATTACTACCACAGCTGACTGACTGACTGACTTTCTACCCCACCAGGACATCACACAAGCGATAAACACCCGATGACACAAAGTGCCACCATGTGGGTGAGGATCGCCGTGGAGAGGTCCCAGAAACCGCGTTCAGACAATTGGCCATATTTATGGCCTGCCTATATTGCGGCCTCTGGCAAAAGCCAGGGTGGGGCTTCGGAGAACAACAAATTTCGTCCTAAAAAGGACGTAAGGATAAATAATTACTGCCACAGCTCTTAATGTTGGGAATAAATGAAAGGAAGCGGATTTCCCAAAGAACAGATTCCCTTCTACCACTTTGAGCGTCGTTCGATAGATTCTGGATCTCGATCTTCCGACCGCTTCTTTCATTAACACTTGAAACTGTTATGGAATTTGTGTAGTTTTCTTTATACATATTTTTTTTCCTCGTGTTCTGTGACCCTGCCCTCTTTGGCATATGCCTTGAATAATTTTAAATATCACATTTTCTCTAAGCTATTTTATTTACTGTCTGTACACGTCAGTACTGGTTTAAATATATTATTATTTTACGAAAGCTACTTCCTGGTTTTATATCTTCTTCTCATTCCGCAGTCTTTGCTAGATATCAGACTTCTATAAACTTCTGAATATTTCATTATACCTTTTGTACAAGGTGTGGTCAAGCCTAGAGTTATAAATGAAGAATAAGAAGAAGAAAAATAAGAAGAAGAA
>CAJHNH020006556.1:901903-956903 GCA_905116865.2 Candidula unifasciata | reverse complement strand
AACATGGTCAGTGTAGTGACCAAAAACCCGGCCAGTTGGACCAGTTAAACTTCAAAGCTCAAAGCGGGGCTGCAGAGTTGACGTAAGTGGGGGACTGGGTCAAGGCCGCTATACAGCCATCATCCGTGGTAACACCAGTTGCTGTGTCGAAATTTACCTCAAGAAAATGTGTAGAAATTTCAAGTACAGTTTTTTCTGTGTAAGGATGGCCAAATTCGCCACTGGGTAACGTGTCGAAATTAGTTATCGTTACAGTATCATCATAACAACTATACCACGTATCGTTACAGTGGCATCATAACAACTATGCCGCGTATTGTTACAGTGTGATCGTAACAATTATACTGCGTATTGTTACAGTGTGATCGTAACAACTATATTGTGTATTACAACATCAAATTAGTCATCAATCAGTCCAGTGTTTGAAACAGTAGTTGCAAAGGGCAACAGCCACCAAGTACAGTGATCACTAAACATGCTAACATAACGTAAGTGTGTTAAGACAAGGCATCTAGCTGAGTGACATTGGTCAAGCGGACAGCCGACTTATATACACATATCCGATCTAACATGCAGCTAGCGGAACACCGCTAAACGAACATCCGTAGCACAGGTAGAACAAGTACACGTGCAGAACAGTTTTCTGTGAGTTCCTTCAAGTCTTTAGAACAGACAGTCAGTTTTCCATGAATTATTCAGATTGACATCCATGTTCAACTTATAGACGAGTGCCGCTATTTTTCAAAAAAGTACACTACTTCCATGATGAACCACAATATGAATTCAGACGGGTAGTGGCCAATTAATGAAGTGACATTACCAACCGGAAGATTCAATTGCACGACACGATCTACAAGAGACTCGTTCAATATATTTCCGTACAGCCGAGAAGTGTGCTATAGCGAAAAGAAGGATCCGTAGAATAGACTGTGTCTTAGCTCGATAGGAGCCATAGTAATTTTTTTTTTTTAAAGTTGAGTAATTAAGGTCATAGTTGATATTATTGTTCTGAGTAGGTAGAAAACTACTCAGCTAAACATAGTGATTATATATCACATATTGATTTTGTTGGTTGTGATTGTATTGCTATTAAGCGTAATATTTGTGAACGCATTTGTAATTGTTATATTTGTACAGGAATATCGTATACATCTACAAGTCAAAAATGGCGGAATGGGTAGCCATTGGTAAAGAATTGGGCCTTCAGGGCGACGAGTTAAGGAAGTATGTGGATGAAAAACATAAAGAGAAGGCAGCAGAAGAAAAAGAAGAACAATTAAGAAAAGCAGCAGAAGAACGAGAAGAACGCAGACTTGTGCGTGAACATGAACTACATCTAAAAGAGAAAGAAGCAGTAAAAGAGGCTGAATTGAAACAGATGGAACTACTACAACAAAAAGAGATTGAGGAGAAAAAATTACAGCTGGAAAAACAGAGGTTAGAGGCACAAATACAAGCGGACAAAGAAAAAGCAGAAACTCAGATCAGAACAAAGGAAATGGAAAATCAGTCAAAAAGAGAAGCAGCCATAGAAAAAGAGAGAATCAAAGCAGAAGAAAACAAATTCAAAAAATATGCAGGAATAGTCCGAAATTACTGCAAGGAAGACGACATCGGAGCGTATATAGCCAATTTCGAACTAGGTATGCACATGCATAACGTCCCATTGCAAGACTACGCTTTAATCTTTCAAAAACACCTGGCATTTGAACCTTTGAAGATTCTGGAAACAATTCCGGAAACCAAAAGACTAGATTACAACTATATCAAAGAAAGGTTAATGAAGCATTACAACCTGCACGAAGCTGGCTACCGAAAACAGTTCAACGATTTGAGGCCAAAAAGTAGTCAAACATTTGCAGACTATCTGTCAGAAGTGCAGAACATATTCCAAAAATGGGTTGAAGCAGCCAATGTAAAAAATGACTATAAGTTATTGGTTGATTTTTTGTTAAGATGTAAAATGTTAGAATCTCTTCCACAGCCAATGGCAACTTTCCTAAAGGAAAATAAGCCAACAAATTTAGATTCTTTAGAAGAAGTAGGTGAAAATTATTTTGCAGCACACCCTGATATCTTCGTGCTATCAAGTTCTGATTTGATAGAAGTGGGAGCAGCAGCCTATGCAAAACCATACCAACAGAAATTTCAGAACAAAAACTTTAGATATGGCAAGAAAGAGGTAAAGACCATCAATTGCAACCACTGTCACGATAGACATGGTGATGACGCACCTTGTGATAAAAGCCCACTATTTAATGAAAGAATTGAACAGGTGATTGCTCATAGAAAAAACAAGTTAAAGAGGTATGAAAATGCAGTAAAATGTTATATTTGTGGATGTTATTTGCACACCAGACGTAACTGTCCTGCTATAAAACGATTCAAGGAGGCACATGTAGTATGTGTAACATCAGATGATGAGTCAGAAAGCGATTCAGCTGAAGCCAATTCAGCTACCATGTACGAAACAGAAGAAGAATGTAAAATATGTTCTAAATTCCATAAGGAAGGCAACCTACCGTGTGGACACCTGATACCCATTCAGAACGCTAATCTGGCAACACACGGCCACGGTACTCTGAAATTTCAAAAAGGTCAGATCCATGGGCAAACCATATCACTCCTTAGGGACACTGGTGCATCTATTTCCGGAGTGCAGCAAAGACTGATTAGACCAGAAGATTTAACAGACAAATACATCAATTGTCGTACCTTTGGTGGTAGCATCGAAAGATATCGACTTGCTAACGTGTTTGTTAAAACACCATACTTAGAAAGGTTCATAACTGTTGCAGTATTACCATCCCCTTGTGCTGATTTGATTTTGGGAAACAGGGAAGATTTAAGAACAGTAACCGACAGGAACATTGTAGCTTGGGAACAAAAAAATATTCCAAAGTATTGTCAGAATGAAAGTACGGAAGACAACTCCCCATATCCCAAAGAATGCTGTAACGTGAGTGAGAGTAAGGTTACGAAAGACAACCCTCCAAATCCTAGTGAGAGTGTCAACCCAAGTGAGAGCGAAGATACAAAAGGTAACACTCCATACCCCAAAGAAGAATGTGTCAGAGAAAGCTTGGAGAGTGAAAGGAAAAATGAAAATACAAACAGAAGAAAAAGGCCAAAGAATGGATCAGAAAGTATGGAAGAAAGAAGCAAGAAGAGTAGCAGTCGTAACAAAGCCCAACACAGAAAGAAGAAAAGTGGAATGAATGAAAGCGAAGTGTGCAAGAATAAACAGCATACAAAGACAGAAACTAAGCTTAGCAGAAAAAAGTGTGTGGTTACAAAAATAACGGTAACTGAAAACACTGAAAACACAGAAACAAAACACAGTGTAGACAGGTATCAAATTAAACATCCTATTCTCTGTGATTGTTGTAAAAAATATTGCAAATCGCTGGGTCCTGAAACTAGGAAGCGATACGATATGTTAACAAAAAAGTATCATGACATATCACAAAAGAAACACCATATACAGAAACAGCAGAATGGTACATCACATTACACACATGGTTGGATGTGGATACTACACTTCATTTTAATTATATTGCAGATTATTTTGACAACATTTCAGACAAAGAACTTAGAGTTATTCTGTACTATCTATGCTATTCAAATAGTGCAACTTTTAGTGACTAATTATCCTAGTCGGAAAAATTTCAATTCACAAGTCTTGGTGATTATCAAAAGCTGTCAATTTCTCAAAAGTGTTACACTACTTGCATTGCTACTACTAAAACTATTGCTTCTACACATGGTTTATTCTAAACACTTTCCTCATTCTGTGATTACACATACAACTTGTCGGTAACAGCAGTCACATACAGCAAGCAGATTATTTTAATATATTGTGATAGTAGGTTAACCAGTCCACTTTAATTAAACAGTTTTAATTGTGTCTATATACATTAGCACGGAATTAATTATCATGTATCTGGTATAACAATATTTAGAAACCACCCATTATAGTGTTTCATAATGATGTATTAGTAACATGGAAGTACAAAAAGGCAGATGCCCACGCAACATACGCAGCGAATGTTTGCAAATAGGAGTTCCAAACTGATGGCCTTCGAACCCGGTCAAAAGTGGGTTTCTACCAAAAGATTCAGTTGAATTATATATCGAATGGCGTGGCCCTTACACTGTAGTAAGAAAAGTGTCAAATGTTGATTATGAAATTGATTATAAAGGGAAATTGAAAATTTTTCATGTTAACATGATGAAAAGGTATTTTACAAGAAATGTTAGTGATGATATTGTAGAAAATGTCAATGCTTGTAACATGATCAATAAACAAATAACTGACGCTATTAATGACGAATTACCAACACCGTCAGTGAAGGATGAGATCAACTGGAGGTCTGTAAAGATAAACCCCGAGTTGCCAACGGGAGATAAAGAAAAAATCGAGGGGGTAATCGAAAAATATAAAACTATTTTTACCAACAAACCTGGGAAAACCGATATAATTCATTTCGACATCCAGTTGAACTCAACCATTCCAGTGAAAGCTAGAAACTATGCTATTCCCATTCATTATACTGAAAAAGTCGTAGAGGAACTGAAACAATTACAAGCAGACGGCATAATCGAAGACTCAACGTCAGAATACAGCTCACCAATGGTAATTGTAAAAAAGAAAGATGGCAGTTTTGAGATTATGTGTAGATTACAGAAAACTAAATGCTATTACTCATTTGGAATCAGAACCCATTCCTTCAACAGAGGACATAATCCAGAATTTGTACAATTCAAAATTCTTTACGAAATTAGATCTTTGTAAAGGGTACTGGCAAATTCCATTGACACAGAAAGCCAGCAGGTATACTAGCTTCCAAACCCCACTCGGTTTAAAACAGTGGTTACGTTTACCATTTGGGTTGATAAACGCAGCAAAAATATTCACAAAACTCATAAGAAAGGTATTAACAGGTATTAATAATGTAACAGCATACATGGATGATATTTGCATACACACAAAAACTTTGCCGGAACACATAGACACCTTGAAAGAAGTGTTCAGCAACATTCAAAAGGCAAATCTGACTGTTAATCCAGCGAAATCAGAGTTTTGTTTCACACAAATCCAGTTTTTAGGACATACAGTGTTCCAGGGTAGTATTCAGACTGACGAGACAATTGTTTCTAAAATTTTAAAAATTGAAAGACCAAAGACCAAGAAACAACTACAGGCACTATTAGGACTTGTAAATTATTACGGCAAATTCATCCCTAAGTTAGCAGAACTAACAGCCCCTCTATCGGAACTTTTGAAAAAAGACCAGTTTAGAAAAAAGGACTGGACAGAAACTCATGACAAAATCATACAAAAAATCAAGTCTTCATTTGCTACTCCACCAATACTAAGACAACCGGACCCATCTAAAACTTTCTACCTACAAACTGACGCTAGTGGTCATACCATAGCCGCGATGTTGGCTCAAAGGCATTCCGGTACTCTTCTTCCGGTTCTATATCTTTCACAGAAACTTAATTCCACCCAACAGAAATACAGTACTTTTGAAAAAGAGGCTCTCGCTCTTGTTATCAGCCTTAAAAAATTCCAAAAATTCTTGATAGGAAAGGAATTCATTATTCTGACTGATAACTTAGGCTGACAAAATTGTTAACAATGGATGCAACAAATAACGCAAGAGTATACAGATGGGCGTTATTATTATCCCAATTTCAGTTCAAGATAGAACACATTAAGGGCATTGAAAACCATCTACCCGACGTGATGTCCAGATTATAAACATAGATTCAATTTTGTATTGTATGTATTACCTTGGGAAATCCTGAATTACAGGAAAGAGTATGGTTGAATGAATGAAAGATGTAAACATAGCTTAACTGATGATTTTTATGTATGTTACATTTGTAAGTAAGTAACAATATACGTGTGACAATGGTGACTATAATGAGGAGAATGATGATGACGATGAGATGAATATGATGACAATAACGCTGATAACGACAACAACAATGATGATGATGATGATGATGATGATGATGATAACGATGATGATGATGACAATAATGATGATGATTATGACAATGAAGATGTTACAGCATGTTGAAATAAGGTTTAATAATGATTACATATGTTGTTTAGATAAATTTATTGGTGAAAATATAGGTTGTAAAACATGTAATAGGGTAATTACTATGATATAGAAAGGGAATAACAATACTTTTTCGGAAAAGTAATGGGTAATTTACGCCACATAATCCAAGGGATTGAGTTCGAAATCCTAAATAGGGAAACATAGGTTTCTAATTGAAACGTAAACCAGTGACAGTAGCCATGAGTCCAACGGTGAGGGTGGGACTTTGCGGGTTTTCTACATTTCTGTTCCATAGCCGATATGGACTTCAGTACTTGAAAGAGAGTACCAGAATTGTTGTTCTGTTTTATACAGACTGTGGGATGGCATGGGGTTAATACGCAGAGCCTATATGGACTACCGCACTTGGAAGAGAGTGCCTGAATGGTTGTTTCCCATTAAGCCACTTGGTACTTATTGGTACTTATAACTGGTATTGTGACAAAGGGAAATAATGTAAAAACCTATCAAAAGGGAAGTAACCATTAAAACCCAAAATGATTATTAGGTAATCCACATCATTACATTAAAGTATTCCCAAACCTTTAAAATTATAACCTGAAGAGAAAGTAATAGAAAAAAAAATTTTAAGGTTACATTTTTTTTACTAGAAGGGAGGGGGAGATTGTAATGTTGTGAATTCCCGGGGAAACCCCAGAGAGTTCCCGATGGGGAGAAAAAGGTCGGAGGACCCGTGAGAGAAGAGAAAAACGGGAGAAGTGAGTCTCGTGTGTCTCATGGTAAACGAAGTGAGAGACACAAGAAAAGCATGAGACGTGAACGGAAGACGTGAACCGAGAGACTGAAGTAAGACAGTTGAAGTTCTGCCCTGACGGAGAGAGGACGCGTGAATGAACGCCTGAGAAGAATAAATGATTTGTGAAGTGAACGTTATATTTCAATAGGAGGACTGAATGTTTTTCCATACGTCGTAATGTCAGATATCAGAGTCCATGAAGTATATATGGATGGTTCGAGAGGCGCTGATAAATTCCTGTAGTGTGTGGGAAGTCCGTCCAGGTCGCTAGATTCAGCCAAGCAAGTCGAGCACGAGGAAGTATGAATATATGTTTGCGATAACTGGCGATTCAACGAATAAAAGCAAAGAACTCAATATTCGTTCATGCTGTGTCGTTTCAACTCACTGTTCGTCTGAAAGCAATGTAAACAATACATGCCCCTAGATGAGCACATTACACAACTAAAGTTGAGGACTTTTGTACTCCTTAAATGTATCTGCGGGGCACCACACTGGTAATGCTGTTTTACTGTATCGAAAGTTTCGATCTGCACAGTGATTTAGAAACTGTGGGGGGGGGGGGGGGGTAACATTACAATAACGTATAAGAGATTCTCAATAAGAGCACTGCACATGTCAAGAAGAAAGGGGGCCAGAAATTGTAATTTCTGAATGTAAATAAGGATAATAACAGTGCACGATATTAGGCAAGTTAAATATATATATATATATATATATATATATATATATATATATATATATATATATATATATATATATATATATATATATATATATATATATATATATATATATATATATATATATATATATATATATATATATATATATATATATATATATATATATATATATATATATATATATATATATATATATATATACTGGTTTGACGATTTAGCTCGGCGGCCAACATAAAGCACACCACAGCAATGTACTCACCCCGCAAGAATCGAAAGAAAAAGCCCTCCATTCTAATGACAAACAAAACGCATAACAGAGTCCATAAAGCTGTCTATCTATATAGAGCCTCTTCATGTCGTTTGTTGTTGGCCCTTAACAGTTTTTTTTTTTTAAAGTCCCACAAAGCCGTAGATGATGCATCGAAGCAGTTAAGAATGGCAATACTAAAGTCACGGGTGTATTACTGCCAGTAAACTCACGGGTGTATTACTGCCAGTAAACTTACTGGTGTATTACTTCCAGTAAACTCACGGGTGTATTACTTCCAGTAAACTCACGGGTGTATTACTGCCAGTAAACTCACGGGTGTATTGTTTCCAGTAAACTCACGGGTGTATTACTGCCAGTAAACTTACTGGTGTATTACTTCCAGTAAACTCACGGGTGTATTACTGCCAGTAAACTTACTGGTGTATTACTTCCAGTAAACCTACGGGTGTATTACACCCAGTAAACTTACGGGTGTATTACTTCCAGTAAACTTACGGGTGTATTACTTTAATTAAACCCAGGGGTATATTACTTCCAGTAAACCCACGGGTGTATTACTTTCATTAAACCCACGGGTGTGTTACTTCTAGTAAACTCACGGGTGTATTACTTCCAGAGGGGCCAAATATATTAAAGCCTTTTAGGAAACAAATATCTGTTCAGTCTTCAGAGTCGATCAGTAAGCTGAAGATGTGGGAACAGTGATATCCTGTTGACCGGTGCACTTTGACATCCAAGGATATACCTTCAATTAATCGCCTTTTATAACATGCTTTTTTTTTAGCGGACAGTGGGTTTAATTCCCCCCCCCCCCCCATAGGGTTCCGGAACCCACACGGGAAATAATAATAATAATAATAATAATTATCATTATTATTATTATTATAGTAAGCCTTTTGAGGCCCTCCTTGAAACATATGAGGTTGGGGGGGGGGGGGGTAGGCGCTGCCCCCCTTTGCATTTTCTTCGTTAGGGCGCCTCTGTATTCAATTCACGTGTTTCACCTTCATCTTTTTCCCATGGTATGCGGGTGTTGTTGGCAGTGAAAGATCCGACAGATTAGCTGGCTCTGCCTTAGTAACAGAGTGTCGGCCCTTGGATCATGCGGACAGTGGTAATGCCATTAGATAGCTAGGACGATCGGGGGATTTTTGGGAGCAGCACATCCACATCTTTGCTAAGAGTGCAAGAATTGGGAGTAAAGATTGACACAGTCAGGCATGAGAAGCACACCGGACGCACATAAAGTCTTGTCAACCAACATAGGACGGGGACTATCAACCGCAGAGCGCTGTTGTATATGTTGAAGGGGGAATCTGAGCACCTGTGGACAAGTCCGGAGTGCCGTAAAGATAACCCAACTCATAACTCGTGTGTTTCTTGGCATGTTCTAGTTGGAGCATGTATCAATGTATATATGCGTGTATTGTCTTCAAGCTGTAATGTTCAACGCTCATCATCATCATCCCCATGTGGGATGCAATTTTTAGTTATTTTGAAGCCCTACCCTGGCTTCTGTCGAGGACCCTAGGATTGGATTGGATAATTGGAAACAAAAATGATAAAACTCCGTGACTTTTTTAATCTGCTCCTTAGCTGGGCGGCGACCAGTGTTGCCACTTTGGATATTTTAAATCCAAATTTAGATGTTTTTTCTTGCATTTAGAAGGCGTTTCTGACGTTTAAATGGTAGATGTCTTTCTAGATTTTTCATTTTGAGTGAATTTATTAAATCTAACCTAAGAAACAGGATGAAATTTGATCTCTTGAACGCTATCTTGACAATAAAATTCGGCCTGATAAGAGTAGGAAAATGCTGTTCCACTTATCAGCTCCCTGATTGAGTATTAAAAGAAATTGGAACAGCTAGAGCATACCAGAGTCATTTTGTATCTGAAGCTTCAACTTCATCATCCAAGCTAAGTTTATCCTGTGGATCTTGTAAGGCAGACTTCAGTAAAGATTAAGACATGATTCTATAGGGTAAGTCATATCAATTGCTATGTAATTTGTAACTCTTTCCATTTGGATGTATTTTCTAGATGTTTTCCACGCAAATTTAGATGTTTTTAGATATTTTTTGATTCCGTTTTGGATGTTTTTTTGTCAAAGAAAAGTGGCAACACTGGCGGCGACTATACCAAGTCCGTGTTGATTTGCTGACTATTGGTCGTAATTTTTCTTTGTGGCGTTTGGTTCCGCCTGGTATTCCAATTTTCCTTTGTGGGCCATTTCCTTCTGTCAGCGTGAAGTGCTCTTGACGAGGTCTGTTTTAGATCTGCCATCGGTTACTGATCTTGTTTCTGAGGTTTTTGCTGGTTGACAGACGCACTATCCCTGACTGTGCCAAGGCCGCCTCCATGCACACCACTTCGAAGCCGACAAGTCTGTCATTAAGCCCACTAACCCCGTCCTTTTTAGAGCGCCCTTAATATAGCTGGAAGTAAAGGCGGCCGGCGTGATGCTGACCACATCACCCATCTTGTGCCGATTGGTCTTTGCAAATATAGGTCTAGCCATATATGCTCTATACGCCTAAAAGCGTGGAAAAGGTTACTTACCTACATACCTACTTATCTACCTACCTACTTACCTACCTACCTACTTACCTACCTACCTACATACCTACTTACCTACCTACTTACCTACCAACTTACTTAACTACCTACTTACTTACTTACCTACCTACCTACTTACTTACCTAACTACCTAGCTACTTACCTACCTACTTACCTACCTACTTATCTACCGACTTACCGACCGACCTACCTACCTACCTACCTACTTACTTACTTACCTACCTACCTACCTACCTACCTACCTACCTACTTACTTACTTACCTACCTACCTACCTACCTACCTACCTACCTACCTACTTACTACCTACCTACCTACCTACCTACTTCAAGCTGTAATTCCACACTAGTATCCCTGCGTGTGTTTTTCTCGTTTAATTGCTGATATAATGCCATCCGTATTCGATAACATTCTTGCTGCAGGCATATATCCCAGTGACGGGCCGTGAAAACGTGATGTGTCGAAGTATGAAACAATACATTTTTCTTTAAATAATTCCAATAATGTAAGTGTTGAAGCCTTGTGCGTTTCTGATATACTGTGTTAGTGATTCCGAATATTGCGTATAATCGAGAGCTCCCCAAAACATAGCATTCGCTTCAGGCCTGCTCAGTGCACGTCTTCGCGTAAGCAATTGACGGTGTTCTGTAAGTGTGTGTGTGTGTGCACGTGCGTGCAAGTGCGCGTATGTGTGTGTGTGTGTGTGTGAGAGAGAGAGAGAGAGAGAGAGAGAGAGAGAGAGAGAGAGAGAGAGAGAGAGAGAGAGAGAGAGAGAGAGACAGTGAGAAATCTGTTTTACACATGTCCACATCAAGTAAATGCAGACTGAGAGAAAGCGAATTGTCTTGAGTTGTTTACGTGATATCTAGATAAGAAAGGTGAGACACATGATTTTAAAAAAAAAAAATGGCGCATTCTTTATTTGAACTTTGGGCTGTTGTGGGTTTTCTAGAAAATTGAGGTTCACTAATTTGCCATTTTCTCTAGACGGTCAGCTCTCGATACCACCGTCGAAAGCAACGCAAGGCGGTCTGCTGCCAAATCGCCTGCAGCTGGGATCGAACCCGGCACCCTGGCATAACGAAGCGTATTCGCAACGACTAAGTCACACTCGCCGAAGAACTTATTGAACACCGGCTTCTCATGCCGGTGACCTAGGCTGACATCCTCGGCAAGTTAGTGGATGTTTGTTCCATCGAGGCCAACATGAAGGGTCCGATGAACCAACCGTCCGTTTGTCACTCTGATCGTACAGTAAAGGACCCTTTTCCACTTCTTTCAGGCGTATTTGCTATACTGGGCTAGACCTGTATTATATACACCAAACGGCTCTTGATGGGTGATGTGGTCAGCATCACGCCGGCCGCTTTTACTTCACCTGGTACCCACTCAAGGTTAGGTCGACCTGGGAGCCAAGGTCATTTAAAAAAAAGTCCGGCGCCATCAAGAACCGAACCCACGACCTTGCGATCCGCAGGCGAACGTCTAGCCGCTAGACCAGGGCGCTCCATCTGATCATACACGTAGATGCCCACTTTGCTAACACAGCGATGATATGTATCACCATAACCTAAGTACCTGTTGTAGTAATCACCATAACGTCTTGTCCGAGTGTCCGATCAGCGCGGCAGAAGATGTCTCATACTAGGAAGATTAACAAAAGTGTACTGAAAACTCGCACGGATACAGTGGTACTGCAGTATATGTTCTTAATCCGTTCCGGAGCCATGGACGTATACCAAAATAGACGTATATCAAGCAGGACGTTTACCAAACAAGACGTCTTCCCAACAGGACGTCTACAAAACAGGACGTATACCAAACAGAAAGTATACCAATCATAACGTATACCAAACAGCACGTTTACCAGACAGCACGTCTACCAAATAGGTCGTATACCAAACGAATTTTCCCATAAGAAATAAAGGGAGAATGATTAATCACTTGCAAAAACCGATGACATTGTTGTTACTGGCATGTTATAATTGATGCGATCTTATAAAATAATGTATTAACTGCCTAATACATAACACCTATGGAATGAGATGCCTGATAAAAGCCGCCAACTTAACCATCCGAGACAAAGTTAGAAAGGATATTATCAGACAGACTGTAGGAACGACGCCATGCAGCAGATTCATCGAGAAACAGAAGATCAAATGGTTCGGCCATTTAGTAAGAGTGCAGCTAGAACAACTACCAATGCAGGCTCTACACGTGAAGTGATATGAAGTGAAAGTAAGAGGCCGCCCTTGGAGAAGATGGGCTGATTAGGTTAAAAAGCTTGCTTCTACATCGACACGGAATGACAGTAGCTAATGCTGCCATCACGCAATGGATCGCAAAATGGTCCTTCCCACAACGCGTAACGGCAGAAGTGGAAATTAATGATGATGATAATGATGATGGTGTGGATGATGAGAAAAATATGTAAACAATTAATTGGAATAAGTTAAAATTCAAACTCACGTTACCTTTCCGAGGAGAATCGAGTACCTTCTAGGAAGGTACTGGGAAGGAAGGAGGAGGTTTTATTGTTTTTAAGGAAATGTTGAGTGTTGAATGTTAAATTAAGAATCGACATCACAGCACTCTGGACACCCTTATAAACGCCCCGTCTCCATCTTCAGCAGCAAGCGAAGAGCTAACATTCCGATGGTAACAGTAACTGTCTGGATTGTATATCCGTCTCGCCTTTCCCCTGAGTGTCGAGCGTCGGCCAGATCCTCTTGTAACTCCTCGCAGTGTCATTCTCCTCAGACCGGAATGATCTGTCTGTGCCTCGGCAGCGCTCACTCGCTCCCAAAGGGCCCGCACAACATCCAGCCTGTCATACATCAGTTCACCGCCAGGTTGTGAAGTGCCGACCAGTCCATCTGCCCGCGCATTTCCCAACACACCGGTATGACCTGGAGAAAACATCCAAAGGATTGTTTTGAACTAAAGTCCTCTTGCAATAAAACATCAGAAATCAAGTGTTGTTTTTTTATTCGTCTCTTTTCTATACTTAAACTTGGTTTAGGCTTATCTAGTTTTGACCTTTTTTTAAAAGATCTGCCTAAAGAACTTTGTTTCTGCCTCCTCTTGGTTTTTTTGGGAAATGTGACATTTATCTTCTTCTTCTTCTTCTTCTTCTTCTTCTTCTTCTTCTTCTTCTTCTTCTTCTTCTTCTTCTTCTTCTTCTTCTTCTTCTTCTTCTTCTTCTTCTTCTTCTTCTTCTTCTTCTTCTTCTTCTTCTTCTTCTTCTTCTTCTTCTTCTTCTTCTTCTTCTTCTTCTTCTTCTTCTTCTTCTTCTTCTTCTTCTTCTTCTTCTTCTTCTTCTTCTTCTTCTTCTTCTTCTTCTTCTTCTTCTTCTTCTTCTTCTTCTTCTTCTTTCTTCTTCTTCTTCTTCTTCTTCTTCTTCTTCTTCTTCTTCTTCTTCTTCTTCTTCTTCTTCTTCTTCTTCTTCTTCTTCTTCTTCTTCTTCTTCTTCTTCTTCTTCTTCTTCTTCTTCTTCTTCTTCTTCTTCTTCTTCTTCTTCTTCTTCTTCTTCTTCTTCTTCTTCTTCTTCTTCTTCTTCTTCTTCTTCTTCTTCTTCTTCTTCTTCTTCTCTTCTTCTTCTTCTTCTTCTTCTTCTTCTTCTTCTTCTTCTTCTTCTTCTTCTTCTCTTCTTCTTCTTCTTCTTCTTCTTCTTCTTCTTCTTCTTCTTCTTCTTCTTCTTCTTCTTCTTCTTCTTCTTCTTCTTCTTCTTCTTCTTCTTCTTCTTCTTCTTCTTCTTCTTCTTCTTCTTCTTCTTCTTCTTCTTCTTCTTTATTCTTCTTCTTCTTCTTCTTCTTCTTCTTCTTCTTCTTCTTCTTCTTCTTCTTCTTCTTCTTCTCTTCTTCTTCTTCTTCTTCTTCTTCTTCTTCTTCTTCTTCTTCTTCTTCTTCTTCTTCTTCTTCTTCTTCTTCTTCTTCTTCTTCTTCTTCTTCTTCTTCTTCTTCTTCTTCTTCTTCTTCTTCTTCTTCTTCTTCTTCTTCTTCTTCTTCTTCTTCTTCTTCTTCTTCTTCTTCTTCTTCTTCTTCTTCTTCTTCTTCTTCTTCTTCTTCTTCTTCTTCTTCTTCTTCTTTCTTCTTCTTCTTCTTCTTCTTCTTCTTCTTCTTCTTCTTCTTCTTCTTCTTCTTCTTCTTCTTCTTCTTCTTCTTCTTCTTCTTCTTCTTCTTCTTCTTCTTCTTCTTCTTCTTCTTCTTCTCTTCTTCTTCTTCTTCTTCTTCTTCTTCTTCTTCTTCTTCTTCTTCTTCTTCTTCTTCTTCTTCTTCTTCTTCTTCTTCTTCTTCTTCTTCTTCTTCTTCTTCTTCTTCTTCTTCTTCTTCTTCTTCTTCTTCTTCTTCTTCTTCTTCTTCTTCTTCTTCTTCTTCTTCTTCTTCTTCTTCTTCTTCTTCTTCTTCTTCTTCTTCTTCTTCTTCTTCTTCTTCTTCTTCTTCTTCTTCTTCTTCTTCTTCTTCTTCTTTGTGTAATCTCTGTGGGAAAGTTCTAGTTGTTGTCGGCTTTTGTACTTGTCTTTCTCCAGATCTTGAGCTTTTTTGTGTACATCCGTTTCACGGATGTGGCTTTTTTGAATGCAGACTGTTGATTCCGTGCCACACAGCCAGATTCACTCGGGCTTACGGAGGAATCCCCTAGTTAGTCGACTCACGACATTTTTTTTTATAGAGCCAGTGGGTCGACATTTCTCGGTACTTAATTGTTTGTGACCACACCTCGACGGATTCGAAATTTCATAATGAATTTATAGGGATCCCTAGGGTTCTATCAGCTCTGTGGCTAAGTCGATGCAAACGCTTCGTAATGCCGGATTCGATTCCAGCTGCGGGCCATGCGCCTTGCGTTGGTTTCGACTGTGGTATCAAGAAAGCCGGCCGTCCAGGAGCAATGACAAAGTACTGGACGTAAATTGCCTAGAAAAACCACACAACAGCCGGGGGCTGTTGGGGTTGGTTCTGCAACGTCCTGTAAAGGATACGCAACTAACATAGGGTTGTCCCTGGACAGTACATATTATAGCGGGGTTAGGATTTGGCCTTGTGTTTAATGAATACCTAAAATAACCCTAACGCCCTTATACTGTGGTGCGTTCTGGGGATTTCCCTGCCAAATGTCGAAGCCGACGAGATGTGGTCGTATTAAAATAAAGAACACTCTTCTCTCTTCTTCCCCACCCCACCCCACACTGCGGCCATGGAACCAATACAGGAAGTTTTTGTAAATGACATCACATAATACTTGAAGATTTCCCCAGAACCCCGTAGGGTCCCCCCGACCAGAACACGGGAAACACTGATGAGGATTCGCACACACAGTGATGGTGTTTTAATTATGGGATAGAAGTGTATTTTTAGCTTGTATCTCTGGGCGCAGGCCGGGTTACATTTAATGGAATCGTTTTCAAACGTCGGCGCAAAGGTTTTTGTTGGAGGTAATTCAGGTTCATTGCGTTTGCACGAAGGCTGAAATAACAGGATAAAGAAAACAAAACATGGAGTGGGTCAGTGAGGAGAGATTTTTTGGATATATCTGTGACGCTGGGGTGAGACCCGTGGCGTTTCCTGGCTAGGACAGTAAGTTTTCATCGGAGAAATGATTTTTACTTTTGTTAGGCAGTGAATTTTGTTGAGAGAAACGGCTTGTCTTTTTGGTAGAACAGTACGTTTTCATCAAAGAAATAGTTTTTTCTTTTGTCAGAAAGTAAGCTTTGTTAAGAGAAAAAGATTTTCATTTTGTTGTTTGACAGTGAATTTTTTTAGAGAAATGGCTTGTCTTTTCGCTGGGAATTTTATGAGAGAAATAGTTTTTCTATTTGTTAGGACAGTAGTATAAAAGAATACAATATCCGATTTGCCTGACGATACAAGGGTGGCTAAATCATCTGTGTGGCCCTGCTATGACACTGTATTATCAAATGTATAGTGTGTACAGTGGAAAAAGTAGGCAAAACAGTGTTTTATATATTTGGTCTGTATCATATAAACAGAAGTATATTAGTTCGCCTGCGAGTGAGCAGATGGTCTGGGCGATTCTGTACCCGCATTCGCTCTGAATAGGTAGAAAGCCTTCAAAAATCGCACTCAACCTCCTTCACCTGGATCTACACACCCGGTCATGCGAACGTAAAGGGAAATGAGCGAGCAGACCAGCTGGCAAGCATTACACTAATGCATATGGGAAGAAGCTTGGACAGAGCAGATATCGTCAACGCTGTACGGACTGGGCTAGTGGATAATGAGGAATCCCTGACATAACACGATTGCGTGACATGGGAGTAAAGCATGGTGAAGCATGTCTATGCCGTCTTTGAGGCCGAGATAGGAGACAAAATAACCAGCTTCCTGTGGGAATAAATAATAGAAGTACTTTGGAGTGGCTGCTGCATTTAAGGTCTGAGCACGCATGGAAAGGCCCAATGTGCAGTAACGTCGATTGTGGTAACATAACAGCAAACAGGTTTAATAAGGCTACAACTGGCAGCATCAAGGAACTCTTCGTTAGCTGCCAAGGAAAAGGGGGGGGGGGGGGAACAGGGCAGCTATGGGAATGTCCTGAGTGCATTGATGTCAGCTCCTGATCATTTATTCACTTAAACGTTTATTCGACTAGAAACGAACCTAGATCACGACTAGCTGCAATTGACGGGAATGCTGCTAACGTCACCGGGTCGGGCTAACGATGCCTTAACGCAGCAGTTCTCAAACTGGGTGCCGAGGCACCCTGGGGTGCCGTGAGCGTATGCCAGGGGTGTCGCGACAATAATCAAGACAAGACGGCTAAAAATTGTAAAATAATAAAGAAGGCATGCAGATACTTAACAATTTAAAATTTAGGTTGTCTTCCCTCGCCACTGTCGAAAATAGTTTATTTCTTGTTTTAGAACCGCTGCGTTAACGCATCGTTAGCCCGACCCCATGACGTCTGCAGCACGGCCCTTCAGCTGGAGCCGGTCGTGCTTAGATAATCACAGTAGTGGGTGTATCACTGGGAAAAGAGGTAGCAGTACAACAAGCAACGCCTATACAAGACTGAAGGACGAAGATCGTAACACAATAAAATGTGTATAAGGCTAGGGGACCAAGTAGATCATGAAACGTCGCGTAGACAAATGAAAGATGGAAGCATCCGGATATTAGTTTGGTTCTTTCTTATTAATCGACCACAATGACGTCTTAGGACAGTCTAATATTTACAGGGTGATAAGAGCGGGTTTTTCAACTGAAATGCCAAATTACAAAACTATGTGCTTAATCTACCAATCCATAAGACATTGGACTGTCCCGTGACCTGTGGATTTCCCCTCTGTGTTGTCGGCTAATGAGAGAGAACTTTAGTCCGGGTTCCAGCTTCTTCGTGAACGAGCCGCCACATTGCTCCGTTCCTGTGCCAGTGAAAACTACACACAATTCCTATCACTGTTCCATGGGAAAACTCAAACAGGCAGCGGAATCTGTAAAGGGGAACGGCTGGCACACGCATCAGATGCATAAGGCAGCCACCAGAATGCCTATAGTTTCCCACTATTCATAGTTAAAGTAGCAGTCACGACGAACTAGAATAGGCGCACGCAGTACTGCATAAGACACACCGCCAGTGCTGTGACAACCAACCCCTTGCCATTTTCCGAGTATGCAGTTTGCAACACACATCTCTCGGAGCAAACAATAGACATTTCTCTTGAAATATATAACCGACAGTGTTGTACCATGCGCCCAACTCAGTAGACGGAAACGGATATCGCCGTTACCTAGTTTGTTGTCCCATCCATTTTGTCGCTGCAGGATGCAACCGCAGCCTTTCACTGGATTACTGAGAAGAACAGGGTCCACAATACCGATGAAAGTATGTACACTGGAACTCCAACAGTCGTCCATGCCAGTGTTGGTCTTTTATTATTTGTTTCACCGTTTCTGCCCCTCCCCTTCCCCCCGGGTTGAGTTTTGTTTGATATTCGCCTGTAAAGTGAATATTCGTCCTTCTTCCGACGTAGCTGGCGAGTCATCATACGTGAATAGGATCTGTGGGCTGAAATTAAGGATTGTCTGTTCACTTGGACAAACATGCACTTTTTTTTAAAAATAAAGAAATGGCACTCAACCCTTGCAGTGGTTAATTGGGGTACCAGTTGATTTGGTGACCATGTGTCTGACACTGTCAGATAATTTTAAAAAACAAAAACAAAACTAACAACATTGGATAGCTTCTTAAAAAAAAAATCCTGGCGAATACTATGGAAATGCTGATGAAACATGAGGACATCAATCACAAGAAGGAACATTACGTGATTTCATAATAGAAAGTGACTAATTACGTGATGTTATAATAGAAGATGACTAATTACGTGATGTCAAAATAGGAGATGACTAATTACGTGATATCATAATAGAAGGTGAATAATAACGTGATGTCATAATAGAAGGTGAATAATAACGTGATGTCATAATAGAAGGTGTCTACCTTTCCAAACTGTAGCCATTGTTTTGTTTATTTCCTCAAAAAGTAAATTTATGTTAAAAAGTTGTATTGATGTATTTATTATTTGCGTCAGCAGGGCGAGTATAATTCTGTCGCAATGCCAATGCAAAAATAATAATTACAGTGATGAATGTGTAATTAAAATATATTTATAATGTTTTTCGAGACCTATTTTCAAGTGAAATTAGTTGTTGTTAAAGAATAGGTAGGCAAAATTCAGACCTGGGAATGCATTACACCAATTTTAGTTAATTCCTATGAGGAGAATCGTTTGACATTCATTCTTTTCACTATGAGTCCTCCCCTCAGCAACAGACTGATGACGAACGTGTGAGTTCTAGTGGAAACCAGGACACGGGGGTTTGAATCCGTCACTGACTCTGCTGATTCCGTTAAGGTACGAATGCACTGAGACACCGGATCTCCAAGTTCGCACTTGTGTTGATCTCCAATCAATCAATGCCTGAAAATCTTTTCTTCTTCTTCTTTTCGTGTTACTGCTTTTGTTAATAGGACTTCGGTGTTTGGTTTGGAGAGCGGAAGTGCTATTGTAGACCAACCGCTGTGACCTTTAGGGATGCAGCCGGTAGTGGAATTAATAGCTTTTGAATTCCATTGCTGTGTTTTTCCTTGGTCGTGGAAATGTCACACAGGAGCGTTGCATTTTCAGTGTATTTAGCGTCAGGTTATTGTACTAGTTAGGGTCTTGGGGGTAGTTGTAGTCATAACGGCAAAAGTAGTTGTGGTTTTGGTTATAAAACAATTACTTATGATGATTCTGCATTACATTACTCTCGTTTGATTGTCTATGTATGGTCTAGGCTGTGTGGCCTTGATAATGATATTCATCCGAAGCCTTCTTCATTGGAACGCCGGTAGACGACTTTTTCGCCAATCGTAACAGTATTTGGGTCTGTCTCCTTTGATCGCATCAGCACTGATGGAGTCCTTTTCAGGGCTCTTGGTTACGGGCAGTGCTAAGCCTAGTCACAATTATAACCTAAAGCTCCCCCTTCGGGGATGCTGGTTAAAGGTGACGGTTTGTTTTCCAGCAAAGCACATACCTGCCTGCTTGCTTGCTTTCTCGTGTGCTGTCAAGTATTTCTGGTACCTATGCTCTTCCACTTTTGTGAGCCGATTTCCTTCAAGCCGTCGTCATTTCGAGTCTCATTTTTCCATTGTATTCTCATCATATGGTCTGTAAAACCATATCACTTCAGTTACCACAATTTTTTTCACAAATCCGCTAACTGTCCAAACTAATCCACTTGTATCATTAGGATAGGTTCTAAACAGCCCTTCTTATGGTAACGATATATGGCTTAGAATGGGATCTGCCGTGGCGTAGCGTTTAGGCGCTCGCCTGCGGGCCAGAAGATCGCGGGTTCGGATCCGCATCGAGTAGTCGGAATTTTTTTTTTCGAACATGATCTTGGCTTCCAGGTCGACCCAGCATAAATGGGTGCCAGATACAGTCCTGGGAAGTAAACACGACCGACGTGATGCTGACCCTGTCACCCACCGAGGGCACTTTGGTCTTTAACATTGGGGTGTAGCATTACAGATCCGGTACACGTAGGGGTATGGAAGTTGGTCCTTAACTTTACATTCCTGTACTAGTAGATTGCCTAAAATAAGCTTGATCCCATGACAACTTGAGCTGTTGTGGATTTAACTTATCTACTACATCTTTGGGAGTCGCCGTGGGGGAGCGGCTAGACGCTCGCCTGCGGGTCGGAAAGTCGTGGGTTCGCTCATTTTCAAAAATGATCTTGGCTCCCAGGTTGACCCAGTCTTGAGTGGGTACCGGGTGCAGTTCCAGGGAGTAAAGGCGGCTGGTGTAATGCTGACCACATCACCCATCTTGTGCCGATTTGTCCATAAATTATAGGTCTAGCCCTACATGCACTATACGCATAAAGGCGTGGAGAAGGCTCCCTAATCTTATTTACTACATCTTCTTTTGTTGTTATCAGTGTACATAAGCACTATAACTTGAGGTCCTGCTTCAGACTTTTCCGTTTACTTTGATGCTGCATTTTAAAGAGCAATTTATTTCTGTACAACTACTTCTGGTTTTTAGTAATCAGACTAGGATTTTGTTTTTCTTTTAACTGTTTTATTGCAGTTACTCCCGTCATAATTTGTAACTTTTTTAAAAGGGTAGGTGTGCCGCGAAATTATTATTATTATTATTATTTTCATGACGAGGATGCCGGGGCAAACGCTGCCATATAGCAAACACTACGATGTGTCTCTGGTCAAAGCAGACGGAAGAGCACGAAGCAGGACCTTACATCCCCCTCGACACCCGTAGCGGTAAAAGAGGACGTAAAGAAGAGGAAGAATCTTTTGCCTGGTAACTGATAGTTGTGAGTCATGGACTTTTAGCCAGTCTTTGAATCAAAATCAGAGCTGTCGAACTGACAATTTACAGAAACATTCTTGCAGTACCCTAGACCAGGAAAAATACAAACACCGACATCCTCCTACATGATCGCAGCATCGAGGAGAATTGGCTCACAAACAGCATTCCGTCCCGAAAGCTGCGGTGATTGTTTGGCATTTTTAACGCCATGATGGCTTGGAGAGAACGGTGGTGGAGGGTACAGTTTACTGAAGACGAAGCTGAAAGTAGATACAAGTCTTTAAAGATGCGTTGACTGTGAAAGCGCATAGGGTTGGAAAACTGGCTAGAGAAATCTAGGCCAGTATCTGTCTTAGTCCTCTCGGATAAGTTTATCTACTTAGAATGAGCCTGTAGTTTATTAGTATTTTATCATAGTCATGTAATGTAGTCATGTAATAGTTAGTGTATATTTACGCGAGCGCGCGTGTGCGTGTGTGTGTGTGTGTGCTATGTCGTATTTGTTTGCTGGTGAAGGCTAATCGCCGCAGCATCCTTTGTTTGTTCATTGTTAAATGGTTTTATAAAGAAAGCCAACGTAAACTATTTGTTTTTTCTTCTCCTCCCTATAATATCCAACCCTGTTTTTAAAGCTAGAGAAAGAGAGACGTGCAGGCGTGCCGTGATGAGAGCGACGTTCTGTGAAGGACACGCTGATTGATGATGATAGTGACCGTCCACAAGCCTCAGCGTAGCAGAATTCGTGAAAAAGTCCGTTTTTGTGTCTGGGAAGTGGTATGCCGGTCCCGCCCTGGAGGAGCTTGGGCATCCACCACAAAGTATTCCCAGAGTCAGCAATGACTGTGCAATATCACCGGTAGCCACCTTCCGGTATTAACTCAAACTAGAGGAAACTACCGTTTTCCAAGCCTTCATGAGTATTGGGCATATAGGGCTAGGCTTATGTTTTATAAACGAATCATCATTCGGTGGGTGAAATGATCAACATGTCTCCGGCCGCCTTTACTTCCTATGACTTTACCTAGTACCAATTTAAGGTTCGGTTGACCTGGGAGTCGGTGTCATCTTTGAAATATTAAACAGACAAAAACACTGCCTACTTCAGGATCTAAACCCACGACCTTCGGATCCGCAGTCGAACGTCTAGCCACTACACTACAATGGCTCCCTGCATTGTTAAGACGGCGTATTTTTTTTATAATAATAATTCTTTTTACCCTATACGCCTTTTTATCTACAACTTCAAGCATGTGCATGGAGGTGGAGGCAATGACTGCAGTTCTGACGTAGATAGCAGGAAACAAGAGTTACCAAAGGAAATATAGTATCGGATTCTTAGTCGGTACTTAGTGTATATTAGTCGGAGTAGATACCAGGCATTAGCACGACAACATTACAGAGAGACTCACATGGATGTACTGTTCCGGATATGCAGGAGTGCTAACAAATGAAAGTGTCCATTTTCTGGTTGTCTTGGCTACAATAACACTCCTACTGGACAAATGAGGCAATCGTGAGATCATTTATAAACAAGGTTAGATAACAAAACGTATTTCAGAATGTGTGAAGAAGGAATTGGGTCTGGATCGGGCAAGGAAGAACGAGTGAGAGGAAGAGAACGACATGTATATAATCAGTGTGTTAAGGGAACAGTTAGCCCCTTAAGACATTTGCTGCGGGAGACGGAGCATCTCTGGTTATGCAAGGTGTTCTATGATGTCGATTCTTAGATCCCATTTGTGTCCAGTTTTATCGTCATGAGGGCCACACGTAGAGCCATATGTTAACAATTCCGAGCCGCTGCGGTCTAGCGGCTAGACGCTCGCCTGCGGATAGAAGGGTCGTGCGTTTGGGTCCTGACGATGGCTGGACTTTTTTCAAAAAATACTTTGGCTCCCAGGTCGATCCAGCCTCGAGTGGATACCAGGGACAGTCCTGTGAAGTAAAGGCGGCCGGCGTGATGCATCACCCACCAAGTGCCGTTTCGTCAATACAGTCAAGGTCTAGCCCTATATTCCCAATTCGCTTGAAGGCGTGGGAAAGCGCCCTTCACTTTTATTTAGTAAGAGTTTTTGCAGAAAATATTTCTTTGTACGCGCCGCAGGGTGTTTGCAAAGGGCCGCTAGGGGCCCTCAGGCCGCCAGTTTGACATGTTGGCTCCTCATGACTACAGTTGTTTGAAAAACACATTTCGATGTGTTTCCTCTACTGCTGAAAAAGACGTTTAAGCACAGCTGGTGTTGGTGATGTGTTTGTTGTCCCTTTGAATGGAAACTTATGGAGCATTCTTCTTCTTCTTCTTCTATTTCTTCTTCTTCTTCTTCTTCTTCTTCTTCTTCTTCTTCTTCTTCTTCTTCTTCTTCTTCTTCTTCTTCTTCTTCTTCTTCTTCTTCTTCTTCTTCTTCTTCTTCTTCTTCTTCTTCTTCGCGTTTACCGGCTGTAAGTTCCAGCGGAAAGTTATGATTGTTCGTCCACTTCTGGACTCTAGTACTAGTCCAGAACATGAATGTTGCATGTACATCCGTTTCATAGGTCTGACTCTTTTGCATGCAGTGTTCGTTCATTGCCTATCAGGTAGATGCGCTCCGACTTTGAAGGAAGCTCCCAAATAGTTTACTTCTGCGACTGGTTTGTTGAGAAGGCAGTGGGTCTATTCTTCCCACTGTGCGCCCCGGAACAAACACAAGGAATGGAGCGTTCTAAACAAGCTTACCCAGACAGCTAAGCCACTGATGCCTGGCGGCTAGACCGCTCGCCTGACCGTTCTTGGGTGGGTTCAAATCAATGCCAGGGGGGTGTAGTAAAGACAGACTTGGCTCCTGGGATCGACCCACCTTAAAGTGGACCAAGTTATGTATAGGGAAGTAAAGGCGACTAGCGTGATGTTGACCATATCACCCGTAGAGGGGCCGATTTTTTTTTTTTTTAATGTACCGAGCGTCGTATGCTCGATGCGCCCCCTAGTGTAAGAATCTGCAGTGCAATGCAATTGGTCCCCGCCCTGGTTGCAGTGGGTAGGATAACAACTGCTGGGTGAGAATCCTTCCTGCTTGTGCAGATCCTGATAAGCCTGGTTCAACCGTACGTTTGTATACAGGAGTTGTCAACGGTTTATATATAGCCTAGCCTGGTCCGGACTTTAGGTTACTCTGCAACCGCCATCTTACCTGTGATCGACCGCTCGCTACAGAATTCACATTCTGCTACTCTGAAGCTTGTGAAATATTTGTAATTGTACATGTATATAAATGTCGGCTCTGTGGTTAAGTCGATGCGAACGCTTCGTAATGCCGGGGTGCCGTGTTCGATCCCAGCTGCGGGCCATGAACCTTGCGTTGTTTTCGACAGTGGTAACCGTCCAGAAAGCAATGGCAAACTACTGGACGTGAATTTGACTAGAGAAACCACACAACAACCAGGAGCTGCTGGGGTTGGTTCTGCAACGTCATGTAAAGTATACGCAACTAACCTTAACATGTAAATATATATATATATATATATATATATATATATATATATATATATATATATATATATATATATATATATATATATATATATATATATATATATATATAAAACAAAGGGGAAATTTTGAGGCCGTAGTACCATTATATATATATACTACTCTTTTCGACCACGCAGCTCCCAAATGCAATGTACATGGTCTCTAGGCATGGTGTCCACCTTAAGTGCTAGAGGTTCCGGGTTCAATCCCCGGTAAGGGCTAGGATTTTTCACGTGGACTTGGACTTCTAGTAATTGCCCCTGGTCTCTGGGTAGTGGGATCAGACGCCCGTGTGCATTGTTGCAGATGTGGAAAAAAAATCTTTTGGCAGTTGGAAATCGAAAACAATGGATATGATATTTGTTTGTTTGATGTCTTCTGTTCAGCCGTATTCCGTGTTCAAGTCTTTTTTTTTTTTTTATCTGCCTGTTCCCCTTTAAAAAAAAAAAGTTAATGACGTAGAATGTTGACTGACAGATCGGATTGCCTTGCGTGGTTGAAATATTTACCCAGAAATTCTGTAACCTTTTAAGTCTTGGAGATTGTCGTGACACTGTCACTTTGGGAGGGACGGCTGTTTGTTAGAGAAGATGTCTTTAGTGACATTTATAGGGTTTATTTGTCAGTGTGACTAGTCAAGTTGTCAGCGAGACTTTTGTTTGTTCTGAGGCTGCTCGCGTGAATTATGTGAATTATTTAAACTCCTGATCGTGTCATTTACTTGTCCCTGCTAGATGTAAGTGCTTTGTTGACTTGTCTGTACTGGTTGTCTCTCTGTCTGTGTCACTGTCTGCATGTCTCTTATTCTTTGTCTACTCCATGTATAAAACTGGTAAATTATGACCATTTTAATCACAATTCCATGTTTTAAACAAAACTATTCTGGTCAGGGGCTTTAATATAACCTAACGGTTGAACGAGGTTTATTGGACTTGTGCCCAAATGATTCTCATTCTCTCACATATGGTGGCACTTTCGCCCCTTGTTGTGGCGGTCACCGGAGGAGAGAGAGAGAGAATCGCTCTATTTTATACAGTCTCTCCTGGTGTGATCTTACCTCAACGACACTAAGGTACCTCAACACACAACTCCTTACTCCATGTATATAAAATACTCTCTGAACTCCTGTTGTTGAAGCCTAAAATTATGGAAATTCATTTTAATCACATTCCATATATAAACCAACCCTCGGTTTTAAACTTAACGGAAAACATATTGTCTTATGCAGGGAAAATATAGTGTTATTCTCGATAAGTCACTCTTAAACACTAGGACTTTGTCTCATACCTCAAACTCGTTCCAACTGTCTCCTCACTAGGAGGATCTTGTCTCAACTTACCACTCAATGACACTGTTCCTCTTAACTCAACACACACTCTCATAACCTCAACTCACAACTCTATGACACTGGAGGGTCTTACCTCAACTCACAACTCTATGACACTGGAAGGTCTTACCTCGACGCACAACTCTATCACACTAGGAGGATCTTACCTCAACACACAACTCTATCACACTAGGAGTTCTTACCTCAACGCACAACTCTATAACACTAGGAGGATCTTACCTCAACACACAACTCTATCACACTAGGAGTTCTTACCTCAACGCACAACTCTATAACACTAGGAGGTTCTTACCTCGACACACAACTCTTTAACACTAGGAGGGTCTTACCTCAACTCACAACTCTTTAACACTAGGAGGGTCTTACCTCAACTCACAACTCTATAACACTAGGAGGGTCTTACCTCAACTCACAACTCTATAACACTAGGAGGGTCTTAACTCAACTCACAACTCTATAACACTAGGAGGGTCTTAACTCAACTCACAACTCTATAACACTAGGAGGGTCTTACCTCAACTCACAACTCTATGACACTAGGAGGGTCTTAACTCAACACACAACTCTATCACACTAGGAATTCTTACCTCAACGCACAACTCTATCACACTAGGAATTCTTACCTCGACGCACAACTCTATAACACTAGGAGGATCTTACCTCGACGCACAACTCTATAACACTAGGAGGATCTTACCTCGACGCACAACTCTATAACACTAGGAGGATCTTACCTAAACGCACAACTCTATAACACTAGGAGGGTCTTACCTCAACTCACAACTCTATGTCACTAGGAGGGTCATACCTCAACTCACAACTCTATAACACTAGGAGGATCTTACCTCAACTCACAACTCTATGTCACTAGGAGGGTCTTACCTCAACTCACAACTCTATAACACTAGGAGGGTCTTACCTCAACACACAACTCTATGACACTAGGAGGGTCTTAACTCAACTCACAACTCTATGACACTAGGAGGGTCTTAACTCAACACACAACTCTATAACACTAGGAGGGTCTTAACTCAACTCACAACTCTATGACACTAGGAGGGTCTTAACTCAACTCACAACTCTTTAACACTAGGAGGGTCTTACCTCAACTCACAACTCTTTAACACTAGGAGGGTCTTACCTGAACTCACAACTCTATGACACTAGGAGGGTCTTACCTCAACTCACAACTCTATAACACTAGGAGGATCTTACCTCAACTCACAACTCTATGTCACTAGGAGGGTCTTACCTCAACTCACAACTCTTTAACACTAGGAGGGTCTTACCTCAACTCACAACTCTATGACACTAGGAGGGTCTTAACTCAACTCACAACTCTATGACACTAGGAGGGTCTTACCTCAACTCACAACTCTATAACACTAGGAATTCTTACCTCAACTCACAACTCTATAACACTAGGAGGGTCTTACCTCAACACACAACTCTATAACACTAGGAGGGTCTTAACTCAACTCACAACTCTATAACACTAGGAGGGTCTTACCTCAACACACAACTCTATGACACTAGGAGGGTCTTAACTCAACTCACAACTCTATAACACTAGGAGGGTCTTAACTCAACTCACAACTCTATAACACTAGGAGGGTCTTACTTCAACTCACAACTCTATAACACTAGGAGGATCTTACCTCAACACACAACTCTATGACACTAGGAGGATCTTACCTCAACTCACAACTCTATGACACTAGGAGGGTCTTACCTCAACTCACAACTCTATAACACTAGGAATTCTTACCTCAACACACAACTCTATAACACTAGGAGGGTCTTAACTCAACTCACAACTCTATAACACTAGGAGGGTCTTACCTCAACTCACAACTCTATGACACTAGGAGGGTCTTACCTCAACTCACAACTCTATAACACTAGGAGGGTCTTACCTCAACTCACAACTCTTTAACACTAGGAGGGTCTTAACTCAACACACAACTCTATACCTCAACTTACCTCAACACAACTCTATAACACTAGGAGGGTCTTACCTCAACTCACAACTCTATAACACTAGGAGGAGGGTCTTACCTCAACTCACAACTCTATGACACTAGGAGGTGTCTTAACTCAACTCACAACTCTATAACACTAGGAGGGTCTTACCTCAACTCACAACTCTATGTCACTAGGAGGGTCTTACCTCAACTCACAACTCTATAACACTAGGAGGGTCTTACCTCAACTCACAACTCTATGACACTAGGAGGGTCTTACCTCAACTCACAACTCTATCAACACTAGGAGGGTCTTACTCAAACTCACAACTCTATGTCACTCTTACCTCAACACAAACTCTATGAGGAGGATCTTACCTCACAACTCTATAACAACTCTATAACACTAGGAGGGTCTTACCTCAAACTAGGAGGGTCACAACTCTATAACACTAGGAGGATCTTACCTCAACACACAACTCTATAACACTAGGAGAATCTTACCTCAACACACAACTCTATAACACTAGGAGGGTCCTACCTCAACACACAACTCTATAACACTAGGAGGATCTTACCTCAACACACAACTCTATAACACTAGGAGGGTCTTACCTCAACTCACAACTCTATGTCACTAGGAGGATCTTACCTCAACTCACAACTCTATAACACTAGGAGGGTCTTACCTCAACTCACAACTCTATGTCACTAGGAGGATCTTACCTCAACTCACAACTCTATAACACTAGGAGGATCTTACCTCAACACACAACTCTATAACACTAGGAGGGTCTTAACTCAACTCACAACTCTTTAACACTAGGAGGGTCTTACCTCAACACACAACTCTATAACACTAGGAGGGTCTTACCTCAACACACAACTCTATAACACTAGGAGGGTCTTACCTCAACTCACAACTCTATAACACTAGGAGGATCTTAACTCAACTCACAACTCTATAACACTAGGAGGGTCTTACCTCAACACACAACTCTATAACACTAGGAGGGTCTTACCTCAACACACAACTCTATAACACTAGGAGGGTCTTACCTCAACTCACAACTCTATAACACTAGGAGGATCTTACCTCAACTCACAACTCTATAACACTAGGAGGGTCTTACCTCAACTCACAACTCTATAACACTAGGAGGATCTTAACTCAACTCACAACTCTATAACACTAGGAGGGTCTTACCTCAACACACAACTCTATAACACTAGGAGGGTCTTACCTCAACACACAACTCTATAACACTAGGAGGGTCTTACCTCAACTTACAACTCTATGTCACTAGGAGGATCTTACCTCAACTCACAACTCTATGTCACTAGGAGGGTCTTACCTCAACTCACAACTCTATAACACTAGGGGGGTCTTACCTCTACTCACAACTCTATAACACTAGGAGGATCTTACCTCAACTCACAACTCTTTAACACTAGGAGGGTCCTAACTCAACACACAACTATAACACTAGGAGGATCTTACCTCAACACACAACTCTATAACACTAGGAGGATCTTACCTCAACACACAACTCTATAACACTAGGAGGGTCTTAACTCAACTCACAACTCTATGACACTAGGAGGGTCCTACCTCAACGCACAACTCTATAACTCTAGGAGGATCTTACCTCAACACACAACTCTATAACACTAGGAGGATCTTACCTCAACACACAACTCTGTAACACTAGGAGGATCTTACCTCAACACACAACTCTATAACACTAGGAGGATCTTACCTCAACACACAACTCTATAACACTAGGAGGGTCCTACCTCAACGCACAACTCTATAACACTAGGAGGGTCCTACCTCAACGCACAACTCTGTGCTAAAAGCATCGGCCTTTTCTCTTTTTCCGCCCCCCCCCCCCGCACACTCTTTTTTTTTTCGCCCCCTCCCCCCCCCCCCCCCCCCAAAAAAAAAGAAGAATTCTTACACACACACACCAAAAAGATAATTTTTGGTTTTATTTGTCTATAAGATAGTTGGAGGCCCGAACCATTTTCCTATTGTCATAGGCTTCCCCTCTTGTGTGTGTATGTATGTTTCGGACTCGTGTGTGTGTGTGTGTGAACATGTGTTTCTGAGCTAAAAATGCCATGGTGAGATACTCAGGAAACCATGGACAAAGAAGAAAGGAAATACTTGTATTCCAAAAAATTTGAATATCAAGGAAGATTGCCTGGTTATCAGCATGGTTTCTGGGTAGCTGAACTATTTTGGTCATTTGAAGCCTCACGACAGATTGAAAGAAATAATAGCAGAAGATATGATACCAGAAAAGAAGGTCAGGAGCCTACTACCAACACGAAGAAGAAGAGCACAGGACATAAGCAGAGGTCTAGCAAGTGGCCTTATTGCCAGCTGTATTGTAGTAATGATCTGTCGGTTTAGTGCACCTTAATCTCTCCAAACAAAGTAGGTCATTTTTTATTCACAAGTTTTTTGTGCTGGTCGACTTTTCTGATGGTTACGGGTGCGTCTTGCTCTATTCTGTGGTGTCTTACATTTACGTTTTTATTCCGAAAAAAAAAGAGAACGACTGTGACACAGGTTGCTCTACTCTCTAGGCGAGTTGTGTTTGGGCCGGTTTCTCCATGTTTTTGGAGTGTTTAAAGCGCTGGCGTGCTGAAATATACAACACGCGACATCAACAGCATTGTTGAACGTTCCCGTAACCTTGTGCCAATGTGACAGGTTCAGGAAGAACTACCATTCAGAAGTAAGCTAGTGTGTATAAGGGCGGGGCTGGAGAGAATAAGGGCGGGGCGTGGAGAGACTAACGTTACTTTAACCGATCTGTTTAAGGTGGGACTCGGAACTGAGACCCATAACGATCCTTATTTTGGCTCCTAACTTAAGTTAGTTTACCTTAGTTGGCCTAAATACTGGTCTCTGTGGACATGAATTTGAATAATAACAACAAATCGATGACTCTTATCTAATTCTTTTAGATAAATCTAAGTAATAACGAGAACACACAACTGTATGCCGTCACCACACTGAAGGTAAGCTGCAGTTTTTGCTGTAGGGACTGTTGTCTTTTGGAATATTGCATGGTGAGACCCAGTTTCTGCAACAGTAAGACTCTCGTACCTCTGCCTAATACCTTGAAAACGTCTTTTTAATATCCTGACACCCCCCCCCCCCCCACCCCACCCTCTTTTTTTTTAAACGAAATCTAACACTGAAACGTCGAGTATTGTTTAAGACGATCACTTACCTTCAATCCACAGTTTATTGCTAGCGATCCTAAGTTAAATAATGACAGGAAACCGATGTCCCAAACTTAAGTGATGGCAGGAAATCGACGTCCTTAACCTAGGTAATGACAGGAAATCAGTGATAAGAATCTAAGTATTGACAGACAGCCAGTGGCATGACTCTTAACATTGGAGGAATCCGATGCCACGAATCAATTTCTTCTTCTTCTCCTCCTTCTCCATCTTCTAATACTACTACTACAACTACTACTGCTGCTGCTGTTGGCTTGCTGGCTTACTTACTACTACTTACTGCTGCTGCTGCTATCTTGCTGGCTTACTTACTACTACTTACTGCTACTTACTACTTCTGCTGCTGCTATCTTGCTGGCTTACTTACTACTACTTACTGCTACTTACTGCTTCTGCTGCTGCTATCTTGCTGGCTTACTTACTACTACTTACTGCTACTTACTGCTTCTGCTGCTGCTATCTTGCTGGCTTACTTACTACTACTTACTACTACTTACTACTGCTGCTGCTAACTTGCTGGCTTGCTGGCTTACTTACTACTACTTCTACTATTTAGTACTGCTACTGCTGCTGCTGCTGCTAATTCGTCTTTTTTCTCTTCGTTCGCCCTCAAAGGTTGGTTGGCACGCAGTGTTGCGGTTTAAGACTAAGCTATGATATCTGTGCCTATCTGCCCATCGCATCTCTTGTAACCCCACCCTAACCAGGAACGTGCATTCTTTAGCAATATCAAGAATGGAATCCAGTCCTGCACTTTGAGAGCTCCTCACACGTGCATCGTCGGCGTCTGTGGCTTGGGCCTTGCGAACGCGCTTTGTAATGCCGGGGTGCTGGGTTTGATCCCAGCTGCAGGCGATTTGTCTTGCGCTCGTTCCGACAGTGGTACCGAGAGCTGACCGTTGAGACACTGGCAAACTACTGAACGTAAAGTTTGCCTAGAAAAAACCACAACAGCCGAAGAAATTGTTTTTTTTTTTTTTTGGGGGGGGGGGGGGGGTTGGTTCTGCAACGTCCTTTAAAGGATACGCAACTAACTTAACACATACATCACGGCTATTCAACTAAGTTTATCAGGGTGCCCAAGGTTTGAAAACAAGGATCGTCACGGGCCAGAGACTTGAGCCCTAGCATGGAAAAATCATGAATATTATACAACTGGCAATGATCAGCGGGCCACTTACTAGGACTCCCTGGGCCAGATGTGGCCCGCGGGTTGCCAGTTGAAAAGCTTTGACACAGATAATTACCAGCATAGCTAAGTGAATAGAGTGATGGGCGGGATAGACAGATGTGCAGGGTAAAGCACTGACATGAGATCGAATATCGATAGGGAAAATTCCAGGGACAACCATTTTTAATGGAGTTTGATGACGCCGGTCGTGACCCGGCCTTGCCAGTGCTTGGCATTGTTCAATAATTGACTCCATTCTCTGCAGTGTACGTCAACGGTTCTCACTCTCTTCTTTCCTCTAGTCTTAGGAATGCTCTGAGCATTCGGCTACAGTTTTGATCAGCTAGCTGTGCCTCTACTTCAGGAAGGCATTTATTGGGTGTTTTATGGTTTTAATAGGTAATTTCGTCTTCACGTTTCGCTATTTATTCCAGTGAATTCAGAGAGAAGAAAACTCAACTGGTGGTTGAAAGGAAACATATTTGAGAAAAGCTGACAACAGTTGAATTAGAATCTCCTTGTAGTAGAACCTCTAGGGGCAAAGGAGTGGGGGGGGGGGGGGCCAAAAAAGCATTTGAAGAAGGGAAATTAAAGAAGAAAGTTTAAAAAAAAAAAGATGGAGAGGACATTGAGAGGAATAGCAAACGATAGGTAAAGGTAAAGTCGGGAGATGTGAACCAGCGTCATTGCACGCGGTTATAAACCATAAGCGCTCTGCCACCGTTACGGACAGCTGATAAAAAGCGTTCCGCCTGTGTCGGCCATCTTTAGATATAAATTTTATCCACAGTGTGGTTGCACCATTTATGCATAGTCAATATGAAAGCAATAGTTTTTTTCAAACACAAGATAGTTTGCACCTGACAACTGTCGATATTCTACAGATAAGGGTTCTAAATTACCTGTTTGTATCAAGTATCCCTAAAAGTAAGATTTCTACATTTAAAGTAGAAAAGTAATAAACAGCCAGTTCCCAGAAATCCGAACTACTGACTAGAAACAGTGACACACACATCACAACACGACTGTCTTCCGTGAATTAAAATCAAAATTAAAATTGCTGTATATCCACTTTACAATATCCGCTTGTAGATTTGTAATACGAATACGTTTAGAACACAGGACTTTGTAAACATATTAAGATGTCACACAATGCAACATGGAAACGATGCCAGTAACCTATTTTCGAGGGGGACTCCCCGAAAATGTACTGCGGTTCAGTTGGCAGGACTGAAAGATACAGCTGGACGTGCTCTGTAGCTACAGCGACGTTTCTTCATTTACCCCAGAGTGTCAACTCCAGTACCCATTCCCTAGAGGCTGGGTGAACCCGGGAACCGCCCGATTTCGAACACCGCCCGTGGCTAACGGCATGGTATGTTTGGCACCTCAGGTAAAGTGTTGAAATATCTAAGCGTGGGCGGCTGGCTAACAGTGCAGATCCAATGTACCCCGTTTCACCTCCAGATAAGTTGCAATTATTGTACCCGAAACGGCTACACAAGCCCGATTTACCCGTGTCCTATGAGGGTAAGATAGTCTGCTGCTTTATTTGGTCTCCTGGTGTTAATATTCTTACCTAGGTACCGAGAAAGAAGCAACTTATTACACATTCCGTGCTTTTAAATATGTAATAAGTAATAGTTTGAAAATAAATACTATCTATATCCTCTTCATTTCGCTGTTCTTCTTCTTCGCGTTCGTCGACTGTAAACTTCAGCGGAAAACTCTGGTTGTTCGTCCACTTCAAGACTGTAGTCCTGTTCCGGAACCTGAGTGTTGCGTGCACATTCGCTTTTCAAATTTGACTCATCTGTATGCAGACAGTTGGTTTCTAGCCTCTCAGGCAGATGCACTCTGAATTCGAAATAAGCTTCCAATTAGGCGACTCTTAACAACATGCTTTTGGATAGGCAGTGGGTCTATTCTTGTTGTCCCCACAATAGGACCCCGGCACACGCTCGGTTACTGTCGCTGCTGTGACATAAGGCATTACTAGATGATTTCCATTGCTGCCTGTTTTTTTACGCTTTTCTGCCTCTCGTATCTCACATCATTTCAGATTAATTTTCCCCACTTTCCTCTCCAGGTTGACTTAGTCCCCCCCCCCCCCCCCCCCCCCCCCCCCACCCACCCATCTACTTGTTACCAGAGACTGTCCTTCTCCAGTTTGTCTTAGGTCATTCACTCCCCCACCCCTCCCCGTATCTGCTTTCCACTAGAGACTGTTCCCGCCAGAGTGTAACTAGCCATTCTGCAGATATGACCAAGCCATCTTCCTCTTCATTCACCAGATACTGTCCCTCTGAGTGTAACGAGTCATTCTGCAAATGTGACTTAGTCATCTCCATCTTCTTCCTTTGATAACTTTTGCCAGTGATTGATATTTTGTATTCATCAAGATCTTCATTTCTGATCTTATTTGGTCAAACTGTTTACAGGATTATGAAAATATCTCTTACTATAATCATATAGCAGGTGCTTTGCAGAACGTCGCTCTCATCACGGCCTGCCTGTAAAAAACTCGGTCTCTCGCCAGCTCTTCCACCTCGTACACTTTCCTACCCAAAGTGTTGCTTATTTCAGGTGCCCATCTTCATGCTGGTCGGTCCCTGATCCTCTTTCAGGGTACCATGCACAAATTAGCTACGTGATTGTATTAACTAGAATGGACGTGTATTTAAAGAAACAGAAAAGGATATCCCATGGCGAGATGGCTAAACCGAGGAGAACCTCCTGTGAAGTTCTTGGATTTATTTTTTGCAATGCGTTATTCGGTTCAAAAGTCGGATTTATTGGCAGATTGTCGGAGTTCTTCTTCTTCTTTATTTTAAGGTGACCACTTTCAGCTAGGTCAGAAAACATTGTTGCTCTCTGCCCTGTTCGCTATATTTGTGGTAACGTTTCTAGTCCTCATCTCATCTTGTTTTGGATTGTGCTTTCAGTATTATGTTGCTAGGTGTTTTTCGTGGTTTCCTCTCGTTTGGCTGTTTTCGTAACTGGTTGGCCTTGTGCTGCGCTCCGGATCATTGGATTGGCTGTTCCGCCAAGTCGATTTGGGGGTGGTTTGATTGGCCTTTTGGTGTGTCCAAGGAGGGGGATCCGCTTATCCTAAGAAGGACCGGCAGTTCTGTGCTTTGGGCAAATAGCAAGGGTTAATGGCTGGGGTCTGGTGTTGTTTCGGTGGTCTTCTTGTATCCTGATTGTCGGGGCTTCTTTTACATAGGTTTTCGGGTGGTTTTGGTTCTGCGGCGTCGTCTCTGGCATTAGTTCTTGTGGTGGCGGTGTCGGCCTCGTTTGGCGTCAGGTTTTAGCGGTCGGATCGGTTCTTCTGGTTCACAGAGTTGGTCTCTGGAGCTTTTTAACTGCTCTTCTGTGCGCGCCTGTAGACTGGCAGCCGATGTGGATGAAAAGAGACCGTGTCAGATGGACTAAAACCCCGGACACTAAACCCAATCCGCTCACGTGTAATCGGATTTATACCACTATAATCAATAATGAGTAGGTTTAGAAATGCCGTCAACGCCACCTACAGAGGATGTATATTCCGGGGAGTCTCTGTGGCGAAGTGGTCAAGCTATTTGTCTCGCGCTCTGAAGGTTTCGGGTTCGTTTCTCGGCTAAGTCGTTCAGTTCTCGAGTGCAGTTTTGAAGGAGATCGTCGTCGGAGCCACAGAGTTCGTTCTTTGTGCGACGCCATTCTGTGGGGGAGAGGCCGAGCCAAATAGAATAAAACCCTGTGCTCTCGATTCTGTCGACTTTTAGTACTGCATGTGACTTCCTAACCATAGGATACCCCAGAAGTGTTGTACAACGTTACTTACACAAGGTGTCCGAGATTTGCTGATGTCGGATTGCCATCCGAAAAGCGGCTGCTCACGTCATTGGGTGTCATTTTTTTTCGTGTTTTAATCCAGGAGGGTTGGGTAAATGAAAACGAAAAGCAGGCAAACTTCAAAATATCGGCCACCGTTTTAAATCAGATGATTTCCTCGCTGACCAGATGCTACTGAAGTGAAGGTCTCGTTTCCAGCCCGCTTGGGGTATTAGGTATATAGGGCTAGACATACATTGTTTTAGACAATATGTTTTTTCCGGTCAAAATGGACGCTAGGCGGGCCACTGTTTGGTGCCGAGGCAAATTTTTTGCTTCTGCCGGACAGTTGCCGGTGCATTTTTGTTCCATTTGTAGACTGGATATAGTTTCGTTGCGCCCAGCTTCTGAGTTGAATGCATGGCGTGACACTGTGAGCTGCAGATTTCATTTAGAATGCTTTTTCGACTGTGGTGAAAATTGTAGATTTAGAAAATGGCGCGATGCCTGTCGTCGCAATTTTGGTGGTGCCCATATGTGATTAAAATCGATCGCGTGGGCAACTGCAGATATGTTGGTGACTTCTGCTACCATCAATGATGAACTGCATTTCTAACGTCGGACTGTTTGTGTTAGCACTTCGGATGGCTACCGTATGCTTTAATGCGAGTGTATGCTGGATATGCTGAGACAGCAGTCTGTCAATCTTTCCACATGGGACTGTGATATACATTCTGTGTGTTTTTCTTTGGCACAGGAGCGGAGCAAAGATGGGGTGACCCGTTTGCTGTGAAGCTGAAACTACCAGACTACAGGGCACTTTAGGAGCCAAAGTCATTTAAGAAACAATTCCGGCTGTATTATGATTTTAACTAAGGACTTTGATCCGCAGATACAACTAAACATTCTAAAATAACATATATATATATATATATATATATATATATATATATATATATATATATATATATATATATATATATATATATATATATATATATATATATAGCATTATGTTACTGTTGAAACACTGACTGTCATTTAAAAAATCCGCTCCGAAAATGGGACTAGCTATCAATCAAGATAAGACGGAATGCATAATAATTAGGATATTAACTGCGGCCACACACAAGTCGATAATATGAAAATCCAACGAACGGAAACATATAAGTACTTGGGTGCAAACTTTAACTGCTCCGAAATGCTGAGAGAAAAAATACAATCTAGAATAGTATCTGGAAAAAAAAAAATAATGCGACGAATCTTTAGACCCGTCAATGATGCAAACAGTGGTGAATGGAAAGTGAGAAGCAACAACGAAATTCATAACCTGTTTAAATCACCATTGATCACTGGCATCGTGAAAGCTAATAGGCTTAAATGGTTGGGGCATATTGAAAGAATGCCAAATGACAAAGAAGTAAAAACTGTATACACAAGGGAGATGAATGGTCGTAGATCATGAAGCAGACCAAGAAGACAATAGAGAGATAACGTCTAGACAGACCTGCAAACACTTGGTGTCACCAACTGGAAAGAGAAGGCCAACCAAAGAGATAAATGGAGGCGGATAATATTTGCAGCAATGAACCTCAAGGGCTCGGAATGCTGAAAAAGAAGAAGAAGCATTATGTTACACTAGCTGTATTCACACATCGGTGACCTGTTCGCCTATTAACTCGTCAGTAGACAGTATTTGGGTCTGTCTCCTTTGATCGTATCAACAGTGCAGAAGTCCTTGTCAGGGCTCCAGGTGGCGTGCAGTGCTCAGTCATTTTATGTATATAAATATGGCGCACATAATTATTATTATTATGACCTAAAGGCCCCCCCCCCTCCTTCGGAAATGCAAAGCACCACCCACCTACACTAGCTGTATAATATATGTGAACGTGAACGGAAATTGAACCTAATACAAAGTTTACAGTATTCAGCTATAAGCTTATATCTGTACTACTATATCGTTTGGAAGCACCGAGAACGACTATAGACAAAAGGACCTAAACTTGATTAAATAGGTCCAACAGCAGATACCTAACGCGACAGTGACGTAAACGGGGTCATTGACTTTGCTTACTTTACAGTAGATGTAAAGGAGACTTTCAGTCTAAAATGAAGGACTAGGCACTGCAGAATGTTTAGCTTCGAAGTTAATTGTGCTTCCGGCAGCGCTTTGCAAATGCAGTTTCCACATGTTAACGATAGTCTGCTGTGTAGCTGCATTGATGCATATGTGCATGTAAATGTTCGCGCATGCGCGTAAATGCTTTCAGACGTTCGGAAGGTCGTGGGGTCGCTTCCTGCGGAGCCGGACGTTTTTTTTTTTAAATGACATTGGCTCCTGGGGCGACCCAGCCTTGAGTGAGTACTGGGTGCAGCCCCGGGAAGTAGAGGCGGCCGTCGTGATGCTGACCACATCACCCATCTTGTGCCGATTGTTCTATTAAAATATAGGTCTAGCCCTAGATGCCCTATACGCCTAAAGGCGTGGAAAAAAGGTTCTTTACTTCTTTTTTTTTTTTAACTTAGCTTTCGTAAGCATTGTTAATTATATTTGTTATTTAAATGCCATCAGTTTGTATCCTATACAGACCAACTCAGACATCTCGGCACACAACCGCAATCAATCATTGCCTTCTCCCCTGCTCTCCTCTCAGTATATGGATAAATGTATTTGACCTGACTCGCGAAAACAACTTTAAGCCTATCAACTTCTCTGCCGATGTCACGTACACGTGATCAGAAATCAGGAGCCACGGTTAAGGATTTGGGGAGTATTACACCAGCGTTCAGTCGTCATAATGAATTAGAGAGTTTTCACCCATTTTTCTTTCGTACAGATAGCGCAGGGGCGTTCATTTTCTGTCTTCGTCTTTTTTACGTCCTCTTTTACTGCTCCGGGTGTCGATGGAGATATAAGGTCCTGCTTCGTGGTTTTTTTTTTTTTTTGGCTGCTTCGACCATAGACACACCGTGGTGCTGTGGAGTTTCTCTTATGTTATCTACCCATCTTGTTCTTGGTTTACCTGTTGTTCTACGTCCTTTGCCTCTTTTAGTATAGGCTGTGTTTTGTCTAGCGTCAGAAGGCATTCTCTCCAAGTGGGAAAACCATTTAATTTGCTGTCTTTGTATGTAATTTAGAATTTTTTTTTCTGTGCCGACTTTATCTCATATGACCTCATTCCTGATTGTATCTTTTCTAGTCACTCCTAAAGTCTTTCTAAGACGCCTCATTTCCATGGTTATTAATTTTCTTTTATGTTTCGCTGTGAATGACCACGTCTGGCACTGGTAGCATAGGGTGGGAATAAACATACATTGTATAAGATGTTTCTTTGTGCTAATTGGGATTGCCTTATGCTGTAAAAGGGACAGTTTTCCGTACAAACCTGAAATAAGATTCAGGACCGTTATCTCTATTTGGTTATCTTGGCATTAATCACGTCGGTAGCGTTCTGTCTTCAGTAAAAACATGAAGTTGTTTCTACCCAGTTATCTTCGCTTTGTATAATTCAGCAGCGTTCAGTTTTCTGTAAAGAGTAATAAGTAAAGATCCCTTTTCGCGCCTTTAGGCGCATCAGATATATGGGAAAAGCACCCGTATTTTTTTTAGACCATCGGCACCAGGTGGGTAATGTGGTCAGCATTACACCGGCATCTCTACTTCCCTAGGACAAACATCCTGGTACCTATTTTAGGGTGGTTTGATCTGCGGCGCCCCATACCACGATAAAAATCCACGCAGCCAGCAGTGGGTTTCGATCGCGGTTCGTTGGAATTGCGAGTCGGACTCGCAACGCCTAAGACACAGACGCCGCGTTCAGTTTTCTGTACAAACCTGAAATCAGATTCAGGACCGTTCTTTCTGTCCAGTTAACTTGGTATTAATTATCTGGGTAGCTTTGTCTTCACTGCAGCTGTTTCTACACTGTCACCTTGGCGTTAACTCGGTAGTATTCACTCTTCAGTAGAAACCAGACACATAGCGCAGGGCAGCGGGTATTATCCATATCTATCTTTACTGTAGCTAAGTAGCTTTCTGTTGTAATTAGGTTATTTCATAATATCTCACCCCCAGATGACTTCACATGACAGTCCAACATTTTAGAGGATGGTAAGACTGGGTTTCCCGGCTTTCTGATGCTTTTAACGACCCCAAAACATCTAGAACTGGCCCTAAAGTTGATCCAGAAATTGAGTTTTGCGTGCCCATCCTTTTTTTTTTTTTTTTAACAGATCTGGCTTTTTGTGTCATGTAAAGACTGTTAGTTCCTTGCTAGTCTTCTAAATAAGACCAGAAACAAGACTTTGTGCGAGAGTTTCTATACAGTAAACTTCACTTTAACTCAGCAGCATTCACTTTTCAGCACAAATCTCATAGAACGATTCAGCATAGCAGTTTTTGTCCTGTGAAATCTACTGTACTTCCTGGAACGTGTCCTAATGTTTCTACAGGACCTACAGAGAGCAGTAGTAGCAGTGGCTCCGAGATTCCCTGAGAAATTCCGGGGAAAGTGAAAAAGTGTTATGGCTCTCTCATGGGGCCTAAGCTGAGGGTAGGTGGGGTTGTGTTTAGGACCAGTTCTAGATGTTATAGGGTCGTTTAAAGCGATGTCGTCGTGTTTTATAGAACACGCGACATTGCCGTTGACTGCGTCGCAGACGAGACAACGCGACACCTCAGTAACATAGACTAACCCGTATGACAGGTAAGCAAGCATGAATGAAAGATCAACCGTTGTGTGTTTGGGCCGGGGATTGTAAAAAAAAAAAAAAACCAGAAAAGAACCAAAACTGTTGCACATGGTTGGGCGGGGGGGGGGGGCAGCTTTTTTCTTCGAAAGGGGGGAGGGGGGGGGGTCAGGTTACCTAAACCTTAACGTCCTGGCTTCCTATGTTCCGCTGGTGATGCGTGACATTTACTGCGCATTCTCCGAAGACAAACATCGTAAGTGTAAATAGCTGACACGAGTGAGCACGTTTCCTGTGATACTGAAATTGATACTTCCCTCCCTCCCTCTCCACCCCCCTCCCCCCCCCCAGCTCCCGGTCCATGGCTATACGAGATGTATGCTGTATGCAAACATTCTCCGGCGTCACGATGTTGACCGCTTAAACCTTGCTGCTGAAGAAAGCGCTGGCGATAGATTGTCACGTTTCTCGAGTGCTATTCGCTCGTCAGAACTCCTACAGCAGCGAGTGCTATTCAGGGGCCCTGACACAAGGAATGGAATGCCTTTGGAGAGGGGAGGCTCTCGACCCTCTCATTTGGGGGGGGGGGGGGTGCTCATTACTTTTAAACATATTTCGGAGGAACGGGGCTCATTTAGCCAAAGCCATGTTTAAACGCTAAATAATATGGAAATAAATCTTATATTAATAAAAATGTTAATTTTCCGATGTTGTATTTCCTAAACTCGGAAACTACTGAGCCAATTGCTTTCAAATTTTCACACAACGTTGCCTCCGACCCAAAGCGTGTTTTTTTTTTGTGGTAATAAAATGGCACAAACCACGAACAACGTAGCTCCAGCAACAGTCAAATCATTATTTGTTTCGTTGCCCGCCCAGATTGGTTTTCAATCAATGGGCCATCTTGTCTGTGTAACACCGAACTTCACATAATTATTATATACTTTCATTTCTACTAAAGGATTTAGTATTCAGTAGCGTAGTTAGTTGTAAGCATTTCGTTTTTTACTCGGGTGAAAGGGGTTCGATTCCCCGCTGGGTGATATAATTTAAAAAAAAAGGGGGGGGGGTAGGGGGGGGGGGCTAACTGGGTGGCTGCCACGTTTTGTTGTGGTTTATAGCAAGGCTGCAATATCTACGCTTTCCCCCCGTTCGAATTTGGGGTTCACAGATAGCCTGCGATAGCGGCGACGTAATGCTCACTGTTCATATCACGGGTAATATTCGTTCACCCTTACGCCGTAGGACATCCAATTTCAGTACAGTCAAAATTAGCCCCCCCCCCCCCCCCCCCCCGACGCTTCACTCGATTAAAAACTATTCGTTGATGACAAAAACTGTTAACTAAGACGACTTACGGTCCAGTTTGGTTTGGGTCGACACGGATGCCAAGGTTAGTTAAAAATCGCCCCTTCCGAGAGTGAGATATGACGAGTGTGGGTTTATGTTTCCGCCATTTGTGAGTATAGTGTACTTTTTTTTTTAAATCACGGAATATTACTGTGGGTTCCACCACTGGCTAGGTAATGGAGTTTTATGTCGAGAACACACTTAAACTAAACAGTCCGTGGCGACAGCATGCGGCGCCAACTCCTTTGGCTACAACGACCTGTACAGACAGTAGTGACTGTTTGGTGTTGTTGTTGTGGCGGTGGTGGTGGTAGTGGTAGCAGTAGTACTGGTACTCGATGGGTGATGTGGTAGCTGTTACACTGGCCACATTTACTTCTCAGTACAGATTAATGCTACCCATTTGTGTTTGGGTGGACACGGATGCCAAGCTCAATTTAACAACAATATTTCGTCAGGCACTGACTTTCCCATACTTCGTAGAGGATGATATGATTGTCACGGAAAAGGGGGTGGAGGGTGTTGATGACAGACAATGTCAACTGAGAGAGCTTAAAATACTATTTTAACGTTCTCATTTCTTAACTATTTCTTTTTTAACAATGTCGCCACATAATAATGTTTCAATCATTCAGAGAGGGATATATAATTGGGCAGATGCTAGAGTCCTTGGTAGCGTAGTTGTATATTTTGCGTGTTACGCGGGTGACTGGCTATCAATGCCCCGCTGGGTGATAAAAAAAAATTTGGGCCCTTAACTAAGCGGCTGGCACGTTGTGTTGTGGTTTACAGCTAGGCTGCGATATTTACGTCTTTTTTCGCTCGGTTTGGGGGTTTTACAGCTAGCCTGCGATAGCGGCGACGTGATGTTGGTCATGTCATGGGTAATCTTCGTTCGCCCTTGAGAGGGCGGTTGGCACGTTTTGTTGTGGTTTACAGCTAGGCTGCGATATCGGACCCAGACTCTTCGGTTTTAGGTAGTATAGTTGTACGTATTCCGCCCTTCACATGGTTGACCGGTGTTCGATTATCCACTGGGTGCTAATTTTTATTTTTCCCTCGAGAGGGCTGTTGGCATGTTGTGTTGTGGTTTACAGCTAGGCTGCGATATCTGCACCTTTTGCCCAAAGACATCCGATTTCAGTAAAGTCCCATTTATCCTTCCCGCGACGCTTCACTCGATCATAAACTATTCGTTGATGACAGAAGATGTTAACTAAGACTGGCCAGTTTACTTTGGGTGGACACTGATGCCAAGGTCATTTAACATTCGTCGCTTCGGAGAGGGGAGATGACGGGTGGGGGTTTTTATTTCCGCTATTTGCGAGTATAGAACGGACTATTACTATGGGTTCCATCACTGGTTAGGGGATAGAGCTTTTTTTTTCTTTTTCTTATTTTGGGAGCTCAATTACACTGAACAGTCCGTGGCGACAACATGCAGCGCTAACTCCTCTGGCTACACCGACCTGCACAGACAGTAGTGACTGTTTTTGTTTTTGTTCTGAGGGTGGTGGTGGTAGTGGTAGCAGTAGTACTGGTACTCGATGAGTGATGTGGTAGCTGTTACACTGGCACATTTACTTCTCATTACACAATAATGCTATCCATCTGTCTCTGGGTGGACACGGGGGCAAAGCTCAATTTAGGTACAATTTTTCGTCATATGATGACTTTCCATCCTACGGAGAGGGAGGTATGATTGGTGGAAAGGGGGGGGGGGGGTTATGCCAGACACAGTTAGCTAAGAGAGCCTAAAATATTATTTTAAAGTTCTCATTTCCTAACTATTTATATTTTAATAATTTTGCCATGGATGATATTTCAATCCTTCGGAGAGGGAGATATGACTGGGTCGAGGGGAGGGGGGGGGGATATGACAGACATTGTTAGCTGAGAGCTATTTTCTTTCCTCTACATTTCACCATTCTGGGCCACAGCAACGCGTGGCCGGGTACGGCTAGTATAATAATAATTTGTGAAATAAAATGAAATGATGAATTGTATATGTGGCGGGTAACTTCGCTTTAACTAGCGAATGCACTATGTGCACTTTACATAGGGAACAACAAACAGTAAATCTTAATAGGGGTTTTTATTACCCCCAGCCTTGCTGGTTAAATTAGAGGATTTGGGGTTTGCCCACATCTTATTCCCTGCTGTAATTAATTGTATATTTAAATGTATTTAAATTACACTAGCTTTTGTTCACTGACACACTTACAGTTACAATGAAACTTCAGAAAACTGTAAGAACATTAAAACTACATTTATTTTGAAAATTCAAATGATAACTAAATAAAATGGCTGTGGATATAAAATCCTGTTATTCAAGGTAGGTTAGTTAAATCTTAGCTGTAGCTTAGGTGAGCTTCTGGCTAAGCCTCGGTGACACATCAGGCAGGCCGAATCTTCCAGTCCAGTCCGGACAATCGGGTATCTGCAGCTTAGCTTAGGATCTACTTCTGGACTCAGTCAGGAAGGTTCTAACTGGAGACAACAATACCTCCAGTCTTTAAACTGTTACACTACACACATATATATGGAGTAGGATAGTAACAGGTGTTCACATTCTACTGGTATAGAATGGGAATGTATACAGAACATGGTTCATAATCCTGATGGGAAAGTATTTAGGAAACCAGTTTCATGAAAGCTCTCAAGAACAAGAGTTTACATCACACAAAAAGAAAGGACATTCCTCAGTGTAAATTGTTCTGATGTCTGCACACTAGTACTCCTTTGAAGGGTTAACATGCTTACACACACAGACATACACAGTCATATTTCACAATATTCTCATTTTAACCACATGGGTTCACATCACAATGAATGAGAAACAGGGAGTGAGTTTACCAAGGCCAGAAACTCATAACAGGTGCTTTGCACTGTTTGAAAATAAATGGGATTGACATATCTCCATCAATATACTGGGTGATGGGATAGATGTCAAAATACAATCATAGATGACAATGGGCTTTCCATGTGTCACAGTATTAACATAAAATATACAACACTCACTCCAGTTTAAATCTAAATCCACCTGTGTGATAACATCTTAGTCAGTAGAGTTTAGAAGTTGTAAAGGTTGAAATATAATTATTACAATTGTAAGGCCACCTGCTGTAGAACTGAAATGTATTCCTAGTAATAGGGAAATATATTTACAACAATAATAATTACAAGCATGGGCCATACATCTCTTTTCTGCTTCTTCTTCTCTGACAGTGTGAATATTAAATTCAGCCCACTGTGTTATTCACTTTCCAAGCTCTTAAACTAGTCTCAGAATTATCTGGACTAAATCTAAATTAAAGCAAGACAGTGATTCATTAAGCTAATATCACCATGAGGTAAAATCAACTTAGAAGGGATTAGGTATAATGAATATACACTTCATTCCTATTTTTAATTGTCTAAGCTGGAAACAGGAACTGGCTGAGATTTCACATGAGGACATAATTATCACTTAATTAATATAAGTATAATTATTAAAAATACCAATGCACGTTTCTAGTAGCAAATAAACATTAATTCAATCATCAAATCGATAATATGTTTGCATACATGTACATACTAGATCATAAATGTGGTTAGTGAGGATAAAGAAATTTATCAAAGTTTTTGAGCCATGTGGGCATTAAATTTCAGAATTTAACCTGTGGAATTAATTCAGAGGAATAAGCAGCAATACATCAAATTAAACTTATTCTTTTAACTCACCCCTGGCAGGGAATTCAAACAGAAAATTGGACCACAGGCAGACTAACAACTTTAGGTCTGAACCGGTCAATTTCTGAATTGAAAAGGGAACAGGAAGTCAGGAGGAAGTAACTCTTCAGTCCCCCTTGCCCTACTCTTCGCCTATATTACCTTTCAACTCTTTAATTATAATTTTGCTACAATAAAGCATTAAGAAAAAGGTAAGGAAATTTCTTAATTAATCCAGTGTTATTATGCTAATTAAAAGCAATAGGAAAATGTTTAGAACTTTGGTAATAATATTATCTAAACAAAGCACTTTTTAAGAGGACAGAAACAGCTGTCCAGACCAGCTCGTCACAGTATACAGAAACTGAGAGAGAACTTTTATACATGGTTGTGCAATCCATGTAGCGCCCTTGCAAATTATCTGGAGTGGGGCACTCCCCATATGGCAGGGAGCGCAAGGTGCCTGAGACCCGGGTTAAAGCGCCCCTGGTGGCAGTTCCTGTGGTGGAGGGGGAGCTCTGGAATCTGGTTATTTCTGTAGCGATATCTGCCTGCCACTTACACAAGGAAGATTCAGGCAGCAGAAGGCGGCGATGCTTTAGTTACCGCGCGTTTATTGCAGGTTGTTTCTACCACGACCCGCTCCAGCTGACGGGCCGTGCTACTGACGTCACCAGTCGGATCAACGATGCGTTAGGGCATTGGTTCTCAAACTAGGTGTCGAGGCACTCTGGGGTGCCGTGAGCGTATGCCAGGAGTGCCGTGGCAATAATCAAGAAAAGTCGGTTAAAAAATTGTGAAATTATTCAAATAGGCATGTATAGATACTTACAAGTTGAAATTTAAGTTGTCTTTCCTCGCCACTGTCGAAAATAGTTTATTTCCTGTTTGAAAACAGCTGCGTTAACGCATCGTCAGCCCAACCCCTTGACCTCCGCAGCACGACCCGATAGCTGGAGCTGGTCTTGTTTCTACAGGGGTTTTAAAATTAAAATACATTCTATGTTAGTGGTCTTTGTAACGTGAGGCCGGGAAGAAGTTTCAAAAAACGGCGTCGAGCAGTTGTGAACTAGTAGTCCTGATTTTCAGCTATAACATTCAAGAATACAGAACCGCGTTGCCAGCTTGACGTGGAGAGTGACCAGCGTTGTGTCTTGTTCAACACCAGATCGAAAATAGCAGATATCATCGAGACTCAACAGTATCTTCTTCTTTCGTTCGCATGAAATAAATTATCTATTTCTGCAATGCTGTCTCTGGTATAAATTTCACTGTCTTTTGTAATTCACTAAGCGGCCCGTAAAGTTGGACTTCCACAAGTGTCTCTTTTGGCCAGAGGTTTTGCCTGGAAGCGTTGAATCTGGGACAGTCTTGGAGGATGTGATCTGTTGTCTCAGGTGCCAGTCCACAGGTACACATGGCTGATTGGCCAATCTTAAATGTGGTGTACATGTGTAAACAGTATCAACCATCATGTGGATATTTGGATGTAAAATTGCCAGTTGTTAGATTGAGGTTGTTTCTTTCGTTATTTGACACTTTGATTTATTTGAATGTTTTTTTCTGCAAGTTCCTGTTAACTTTTTCTTCTTCTTTGTTCAACGGCTGTTAACTGTGGCGGAAAGTCCTGGTTTTTTTAATCATTTGGACTTTGGCTTTGTGCCAGGTCCCCAGTTTTGCGTGTACCTCCGTTTTACTGGATTGTTTTGTGCAGTTGGTTGTTGCTTGCCTCTCGGGCAGATATATTCCGACTTTGAAGGAAGCTCCCAATTAGTTAACTTCTACTACTTGCTTTTGGTAGGCAGTAGGTCTATTATTGTTTTCCTCAAAACTGAGCAGTAACCCACACAGGTCAATTTTGTTAACATTATTAGGAATATCGTTCCTTCTTCTTTTTTTTTTTTTTTTTTTTTGGGGTCATCCTTTTTTTAAAATTACATTTTGTTATACTCAGGGGGAAGGGAAAAAAGGAGGGGGAAAAAAAGTAGGGGGGGGGGGTGGTTGGAACTCTTGCTATATATTCAAGGGGATGCCACCTGAAAAAGTTTCAAGATCACTGTCCTAGATACTTCGAAAATTGACGGCGTATAAGGATAACAAAAAATTATGAGCGCTGATTTTCTTCTTTTTTTTCGGAGATGGCTCTTAAATGGGCTGTTGTGATGCGGTTTACATGTAGGTTTCGATATCTAAGCTTTCTGCTAACACATGTGATTTCATCAAACTCTGAATTAGGCTCTGTTAATGAAATGCTTGATAAGGAGCGGACTGTCTGCTGTTCCTAACAGATAAAGGTTTAATGCGAACATATGAAAAGCTATTATGTGAAGACAGGAAAATATGTCATACGGAGACAAGAAAGGTCCTTGTTTAAAACTTTAACAACGCTGAACAATCTTTGAACTATTACAGGACAGAGAAACTTTAAGAGTTGATTACATCTGTCTGCTCTAGAAAAAGAAGAAGAAGAAGAAGAAGAAGAAAAAAGAAGAAGAAGAAGAAGAAGAAGAAGAAGAAGAAGAGAAGAAGAAGAAGAAGAAGAAGAAGAAGAAGAAGAAGAAATAGAAGAAAAAGAAAAAGAAGAAAGAAGAAGAAGAAGAAGAAGAAGAAGAAGAAGAAGAAGAAGAAGAAGAAGAAGAAGACGGAGGACGAGGAGAAGAAGAAGAAGAAGAAGAAGAAGAAGAAGAAGAAGAAGAAGAAGAAGAAGAAGAAGAAGAAGAAGAAGAAGAAGAAGAAGAAGAAAGAAAAAGAAGAAGAAGAAGAAGAAAGAAAAAGAAGAAGAAGAAGAAAAAAGAAAAAGAAGAAGAAGAAGAAGAAGAAGAAAGAAAAAGAAGAAGAAGAAGAAAGAGGAGGAAGAGTAGGACGAGGAGAAGAAGAAGTAGAAGAAGGAGAAGAAGATAAAGAAGATAAAGAAAAAGAAGAAGAAGGTAAAGGTGATGATGATGATCATTAGTGAGTACTTTCATCACAGTTCTTCACGCAGATCTCCTCATCATTAGCCCTACAGTCATAAAACGACTGGCCATGCCCCTCGTGTGACAGTTAATTAAATGTCGTGTATCCTCAATGAAACGTTCGGCCCCCACCCACGAGCAGCTCCGTGTTGTACCTCTCTCTATACGCTGCCAGTGACGACGATGATGATGCTGATGATGTTAACAGCGACGGTTAAGCGAACAGATCAAGGCGTGAAAATCTGTCAAAGATCGTGTGTGCCAGGGTAGCGGATAAATACTAGAGCCTTCTGATAAAGATCGATCACAGAAGGTCGATAAACCAGATGACTGTCATGACAGGTAATATTGACATAGTGCTGGTGTACTTACAACGCCGAGTTGCATAACATTGCGCTGCTGGGACATTGGGAAGGGGGTGGCGGGGGGGGGGGGGAGGCAACCAGGGTTTTCTGCAGACTCATCTGTTTACGCCAGTAGTGTCACTCTTACACTGTCTGTCTGTCTCTGTCTGATGTCTGTCTGTCTCACTGGTGTGTCTGTCTTTGATTTTTTTGAAAAAAAAAAGATCTTTTGTTCTGTATGTTCCTCTGTCTTGCATCTGTCCGACGTTCGATCCATCTGTTCGCTAGACGGTTGCTTGGTCGTTCTGCATGTTTATTGACACTGTTGTCTGTTTGTGTACCTGCATGCATGTCTATCTTATCTTTCAATCAATCATTTATTTAGCTGTACAGTAAACGCGCGTGAGCAGTTTATCTACTTAGTTAGTCGACAGATCATCTTCAATGCACATCCGAACCATTCGTTCCCCTCCTTGGTAAATCACACGGCTGACCTCAGTTTTGTGTTTATTTATTAAGTTAGGTTTAAGCACGCCCATCTTGAGCTATTTCTATTGGTCCTGACAACTGAATTACGGTACATTTTGGCTGAGTCCGCTGGGAAATAGGTTATTTGAAGAGTTTCCATGTTGCATTGTGTTACAATATAATATGCTTACAAACTTCTGTGTTCTGATTGTATTCGTATTACAAATCGACAAGCGCATATTGTAAAGTGGATATACAAGATTTTCATACTTTGTTGTTAGATTACAGCAATTTTAATTTTAATTCACGGGAGACAGTCGTGTTGTGATGTGTGTGTCACTGTTTCTAGTCAGTAGTTCGGATTTTGGGGAACTGGCTGTTTATTACTTGTCTACTTTAAATGTTGAAATCTTACTTTTAGGGAAAATACAAACAGGTAATTTAGAAGCCATATCTGGAGAATATCGACAGTTGTCAAGTGCAAACCATCTTGTGTTGGAAGAAAACTATTGCTTCCATATTGACTATGCATAAATAGTGCAACCACACTGTGGATAAATTGTGTCAAGATATTTCGGAGCTCTAGGTAAGTGGATGAAAATAATATTTAATTTACAAACTAACTTCTTGCAGCAAGTCACTCTTTGCCTCTTTACTAATTATTGACTAACAGTATAACTATATGTTGTAGCAGTACACTAATAATAATAATAATCCTTAACCATTTGACTTATGCTTTGCGAACACTGGCTGTAAACTCTTGCGGAAACTTCTGGTTGTTTATCGACTTCTTATGCATATTTGCAGTTTTACGGTCTGTGTTAATTTTTTTTTTTTTATAAATCTGGAGCTGGCCGTGGTTTAAGTTAGTATCCCCAAACAAAGTAGGTCACGTTTCATTTACAAATTAGTTGGGCTGGTCGACTTCCCTGGAGGTTACGGATGTGTTCCGATCTGTTTGCTTTCTGGGTTGTCTTGCATTTACGAACAAGAAGAATAGTTCGGCCCGGAAGCTAAGGTCACTATATTGTTTCTAAAAATTTGACTTCATGTGAATTCTAATCCAAAACCTTCGGGTCCAACTTTGGCGCTGTCGCGACTCTCTAACTGACTGACTGACTTTCTACCCTACCAGGACATCACACAAGCGATAAACACCCGATGACACAATGTGCCACCATGTGGATGAGAATCACAGTGGAGAGGTCCCAGAAATCGCGTTCAGCCATTAGAACATATTTATGGCCGGGCTATATTGCGGCCCCTGGCAAGAGCCAGAGTAGGGCTTCATATAATGAAAACTTTCATCCGAAAAAGGACGGGAAGTTAACTCGGTTTAGATAGATCCAACACACGCCCCTGACAAGTGGTGTAATAGTCGATGTTGTAAACTATACAGAGAAGAGTATATAAATTAAACAGACAGGCAGCAAGCCATTATCTTCTTTGTCAGTGTATGCATCTCATTTGGCATGTGTTTTAGGTCGCCATTTGCTGGCCCACTTGCTAGCAGTGCCAGCACACGAAACTGCAAGTGAGCGCTTGTCTTCGCTCCCAGGGCTTCCTTCATCTATCCTGTCGTCTGGAATATTGCTCACTCCCAGGCGGCGAGTTCGCGGGATGACAGCTGCTATAGGCAGGAGTGAATATTGCGAGGAACATGTCTGGTGCGCGTTTCTACAGTGAATTCTTGACTGCACTGGATCTGCAACATTTGTGTCTCGCCGTGGCTTCACACTCGCTGAGACTACTCTTTGTATATTTCCTAATATATACCCATTTTGGTCGCTGTCCGCCTATTGCTAGTTTACCTTCAACTTTTATTTATAATGTCTTTTTATTTGCCTGTTGTGTCTTTTGTAATGTGGCCGATAAAAGAGAGCACGTGTCAGTGTGTTCCGAATATCTTGACTTCGATTCCTGAATAAATTTGTACTTCGGTGAAATAATCAACCATAGATCACTTAGGACAAAATGGTTTAGGAGCCTATGCTCCACTGTGGGGTTACATAGGAAAAGTAGTAGTATTAGTAATATTAGTATAGCAACATCAGTAATAGTAGCAGCGTCAGTAGTAGTAACAGCAGCAGTAGCAGAAACAGCAGTGGTAGTAGTAACAGCAGCAGCAGTAATACTAGTAGTAGTTGTAGTAGTAGAAGTATTAATAGTAGTAGCAGTAGAAGCAGCAGTAGCATTAGTACTGGTAGTAGCAATAGTAGTAGTTGTTATTGTCGTTGTTGTTGTTTGTAGTTTGAAACAACGGATCAACATCATGGCACACGGGAAGTAACCCATAAGTGCTTCGATCTTTTTCTAACTCAAGCCTGAGTCCGAAGAAGCTGAGCGCAAAGCACGGGCTCCGTAGCACAGGCGAGAAACCTGAAATACTTTTGGATAGATTTTTAACTCTAAATTTAGCCAGAGCAGCACCGTTAGGCTACTATTTTCGATTTCCTACTGCCCAGGAATTTAGTTACGTGCGCAACAATACCCAGTGGCGTACGATCTCACTATCCAGAGTCCAGGGGGAATTACTAAAAGTGCACGTGACAAAATCCTAGTCCTCACCGGGGCCTGAAACCGGACCTTAAGCATACGAGGCGGATACCATAACTCGAGACCACGCTGCCCACTGTTGTTGTTGTACAAGAGACTTCTCTCTGCGATTGATCGTGATTACCGCCCAGATTCTGATCAGACTTCATTCAGATCAGCAGTGCAGACCCCGTACATAGACACAAGATTTCATTATCAAGGCCAGACAACATGGACTAAATGGAAAAGATGCTCACAAACTCCGGCAGCAATGCCCGTTTCTAATCCAATTCCTCGTTTTAGGAGGTACTGGCAGCAAGCAGTAGCAGTGCCACCGCCCGCCCCGGTCCGGCTGGTATATACTCCGTTGTCTGCCTGCGTGTGACACAGAACGTCGTCGCCTAGATGCTGGAGACAAGCAGAGAATGCGACGTGACCCACTGGAAAACTTCTCATGTTAGACTTTGCCAGCCAGAAGTTTCTCGTCTACTCTTTACGCTTTCATCCCCGTAAAGACTGAACGGTTGGTTGGTTTTTGTTGTGAAGTGACTCGGAATTAACACGGTTTCTAGGATATATTGCAGACACAGCACTGTTGTTTCCGGGAAATGTAGACGGTTGGGCGATATCTTCACCGCTGTATTGGAAACTACTCCTGGCCTTGAACTCGCCCTCATTTTCCCACTTCAGGATGATTGATAGCCACGGTGAGTAGTAGATCGTTGTCAGGGGTAGCTGTAGGCTTTCTTGGGGGTCGTCGGCAGGCAGGTGTGAGGAGGTATTCCAAGACTAGTGTATGTGTCCTCGTGTGAGCAGGTTTTCTAAACGTGGAAAAGTGTCCTTCGAATTAATGCGGCTCCGTGGTAGCAGATGTTTACATACGATGTAATTTGGAAGACTGTGGGATAGGGATTGGTGAGTTAACCTGTTGGAATAGGAGGATTAGGGCACCACTCCGGGATGACTCTTTTCAGACCCCCCCCCCCCCCTTTCCCCCCGAATATCCCATGTTCGCCAAGTTCTGACCAAGAGGAAAACGGGTTGAAACGGAACTTTACGGGTCGCTGTGTGAAGTACACAAGACAGTGAAGTCCATACAATACAGAAATGGATTATCTACTTCGGGCGAGCGAAAGAAGAAGAAGACGTAGAAGGAATAAACCCTGACCCTAGATTTCTATAATATAGGACTTTCCGGGAAATCCTTAGGAATTACCTACGAAATCTCGCAGCACTCGTGAAATAAAAGAATAGAGTTAATTGAGTATCTTTTACAGGACGTTGCAGAACCAACCCCAGCAGTTTAGGCTATTTCGGATTTTTAAAGCAAATTTACACTCAGTAGTTTGTCATTGCTTCTTTAACGGTGGAGTTTCGATACTGATGTCGGAACCAGCGCAAGTCGGTCTGCTGCCAACTAGCCTTCAGCTGGGATCGAACCCGGCACCCCGAAAATAATAGTACCAATTTTATTTAGACCGTTTATTTATCATGGAATCAAGGCCGAAGGGTTGCGATATCCATAATACCGAGCCTAAGTGGTAACAACTCTGGCTTCTGGATAGTCTTTTCCTCCTCGATAGCTTCACCAGCTCAAAACGACTGGTGACGCCGGTTCAGTGTTGATTAATCAAACTTGTCCCCTTGTTGAAATGTTTGCAACTTGCAGCTCCATGCTGCACTCATATGCCCATCAACCTGGACAAGGAGACAGAGTCATGCCCGTTACTGTATTCGTCTTTGCAATAAGTGTTGCGCATGGCATTGAAAGCATCGATTCTTTCCAGTACTGGACCAGCCATAGCAAACGCAGTCTGCAACACAGTCTGCACGCTGTTTGCCTCGAACACCTGTATGACCCAGCACAAAGATGAAACGGTCTTGGAAGCAGATATTTGATAATCACCCACCCTTATTAAGTCTGTAGGATACATGGTAACCCTCTGATGCCCTAGTACAGTGCTCTCAACCGTCCTAATGCCACGACCCAGTAATACAGTTCCGTATGTTGTGGCGACCTCCAGCCATTCAGTTATTTTCTTTACTACTTCATAACTTCAGTGAATATATGTTTTCCGATGGTCTTTGGTTCGACCGCCCCCCCCCCCTTTTCCCCCCAAAAAAGGTCGCCACTCACAGGTTAAGAACCGCGGCCGTAGTGTGACTATTTATTCGGTTAATCGGCATTCCCCGCACATGTACGTGCTTGATTCTCATCGTTGAGGTGACTGCGAGCCTGTAGAAGAATTGGTTAGTTGCGTATCCTTTACATGACGTTGCAGAACCAACCCCAACAGCCCCTGGCTGTTATGTGGGTTTTTTCTAGAAAAATTACGTCCAGTAGTTTGCCATTGCTGTAGAAGAATAGATTTAAAAATATTCTTGGGAGTAAAGAGGGCAGGAGTTGTATTTGCAAAATTATCAAATTAAGTTCCTGTTGGTCTCATTACATATGGGACTAGTGCCTGGGACGCTGACAACTGAGAGCACATTATAGGAGTCGGATGAGATTTTCGCGAAGGGGGGAGAACCCCTGTGCCCATGACAAGCACCATAAACCAAAGAGTTAAGTTAAGTCAAGAATTTACATCAAAACACTCAGGGCATTCCCATGCGTGCTCCGT
>CAJHNH020006556.1:894403-896903 GCA_905116865.2 Candidula unifasciata | reverse complement strand
TCATTAATATTTTAGTTACATGATTCTTCCAATAAATTGTTTCGATGTTCTCCACATTCCACCACACTAGGTAGGCGTGTCTGATAAAGCTATAAAAAGAAATTTGGAAAGGTCATCAGGTACGTGTCCACTGTTATAAATATCATTGAACAGTTTTGTCAAAACGTCTAAACCCAGTTTACCAGCAGCTTTTCATTTTTCAATCATGATGTTATCTGGCCCCTGGAGATTTACATTTCTTCATGTGGATTATAGCATCTGTCACTTCCGCTTTCACTATTGGTGCTCCTTCCCCATACTCTTGACCCCCTGTGTCTGGTCTGCTGTTATCATCACACAGCTATTTTATATACTGTGTCTATCTTTCACTTACCTTCTCTAGGTCCATTAATATTTTCCCTTATTTGTTTATTACTGCGCTTATTATTTATCAAAAGTTCTTTCCCTGCATCACATTTACGTTCGATGTTTCTATGTATTCTTTTATATTCATCTTGGTTGTGTTTATTTTTCCTTCTATCCTTCGGGTGTTAAATTTCATCTGTCGTCCATTTTTTTTCTTCGCTGTATTCTTTACATGCGGTAATATATTTTTTTTTAATGTTTGTTGAAATGACTCTTTTAGCATTTGCCATTGTTCATCTTTACTGCTTTTCTTTTCAGTAGCATTAGGTCTATTTTGAACAGTAATGGTGCATCTATTACTCATTTCTTCATTTGATTCAAGCATCGCAAAATCTAACTTGGTATTTCTTGGAGTCCTTTGTAGTTTCTTCGGCTTTATCCTTAGTTTTCAAATGACTGGCACATGGTCACTATTTTCAGTCTGCACCGGGTCTTGTTTTTACTGACAGCAAACGGTTTCTAAATAGACTATTTATAAGTATTTAATCAATCTGATTCCGAAAAAAAAAAAATTATTACCACGGCTTTTTCAAGTCCACAAGCGTCTAGGATGTTGTTTAAAATGAGAATTTCCAATTATCATTTGATGGGGCTAGTTTTGTCAGGATTTGAAAGGTTTTCTTTTCCATTGGAGTTCTGGCACTCTATTTTAGGGGAAGCAATAATAGTTATCCATCTTGCAGAACACTCCCTGGAACAGACCATGAACATCAAATACTTAGGGAGCATAATGTCATCACCTGGATGTTTAGAAGGCGAGAGCGATGACAAATTTAACAGCGCCAACCAACTCATTGTGCAAATATCACCAGTACTATTGGAGGGAGAAGAGGGGGGGGGGGGGAACATGTGTAAGTCGATACCAAAAGAACACTTTATGGCACAGTATACTTTTCAACCTTGTACTATCTGTCAGTGCCAGACATTTACAATGACAGAAAAGGGGAAAATAAAAATTACAACTAAAATGAGATTCCCAAGAAGAACTGTAAATATAACCAGAACAGAGAAGATCAGAAACAAGGAAATTCGAGAGAAAATTGGAATTGTGGCAGCTGCGGTTTTGAGTAGAAAACTACAGGTGAAATGGTTTGGCCATGTAATGGGGATGCCGACAAACAGTATACCACAGCAAGAACAAGAAATGATGTACGGACCAGGCAGAAAGCAAAGAAGAGGCCAACCACGTAAATGATAGACATAGTGAACGAGAGAGTCCGTGGGAATCCCTACTAACGAAACCGACAAATGAGCATTTCCCCGTAAATTATACTTTACCTAGACACCGCAGAGTACAGGGGGGTCAAGATGAGATTCAATTAAATAAAGAATAGATCCACTGCTTCCAATAAGCTTTTCGTAAAAGGCGTCTGATCAGGATGTATGTTTTTTAAAGTCGGAGCCTATCTCCCTGAGATGCGGAACCAACAGTCTGCACACAAAATAAGACAGGTCTGTAAAACGGGTATGCACGGGGGGGGGGGGGAGTCACAAGTTCTCGGGCAAGACCAAAATTCAGAAATGAACAAACAGGTACTTTCCGAAGGAGTTTGCAGCCGGTGAACACGAAGAAGAAGAAAAAGAAGAAGAACACGACTTAGAAGGAGGAGGAGGAGGAGGAGGAGGAGAAGAAGAAGAGGAATTGCGTTGTATAGCCACAAACAAACAGGAAATGCTAGGGTTTGATTTACCGCCTTAGTTATGTAAAGGAAATGAGCAATTTTGAAACTCATTTCTGATGTTACTTCAATATAAATATATTTCCTTCTAAACTGCCAGCACCTGTCTCAGCTGATTGAATCTACCCGACATTTATTCTTGGCGGTTTGCTCACGTGGCTTTCATTTGGGAAATATTATATTTGTGTTAAATTCAAATCATTTTGTCGGCGTCGTGAATTTACTGCAGGTTTTCTAAAGTGGGAGATTTCGCCCCCCCCCCCCCCAGACCCCATCCCACCACCCGTGATCCTTTTCTCCGCAGGCTAAATGTGAGGGGGGAGGGGGTGCGCTGGAAAGATCGGGGGGGGGGGGGCGTAGAAGCTTTTTATTGTTCTTCGCTTTCACTGGCTGTAAACTTCAGGACTACAGTCCAG
>CAJHNH020006556.1:886903-889403 GCA_905116865.2 Candidula unifasciata | reverse complement strand
AATTCTAAGAAATTGTCTGAGGTGCATTTTAATGACAATTTGACAATCGTACTTGTCCGCCTGTCTGTTTTAACCGTCTGCAGTTATCTCTTTTAGAGCAGTGTAAGTAGTTACCAGAATAGAGAGGCAAGCATTGGAAATCAGATCTCTCCAAAAAAAAATTCTTTGCATTTTATACAGAAACTACATCACAGATGACGAGGGTCGCCGTATAAATTACCTAGCTCATGGGCAACTATGAAACTCTTTCAACTACAGTGAAAAGACGTACAATAAAATGGTACGGGCATATAATAGGACCTCAAAAGCAGTAGTGCAAGGCTCAGGATTGAGGTTTGAGACTTTGAACTACGAATCAACATCATGGCACACAGGTAGAAACCCATAAGTGCTCTGTTCTTCTTCTGACTCAAGTCTAAGTCCAGGGTAGCTCAGCTTAGTGCATGGGCTCCGTAGCACCAGAGGAGATCCTGAAGTACTTCGGTAAAGTTTTAACTCCAGATTTTCACAGATTTATTAGATGTACTCCGACTTCGAAGGATGTCCCCAATTAGTCGACTCCTACGGCATGCTTGTTGGAGAGGCAGTGGGCCTGTTCTTGTTTGGCCCCCCCCCCCCCCAATGAGGCCGCCGGAACCCACAGTAAGTTTAAAGCTGAAACTCCGGAATCCGCTGCTGAAGTCCGCCAGTTCGTTATGACCTATGACCCCTTCTCCATGATAGCTCCAGGTGTGTGCAGTCATCATTGGTTTTCGTTTGGGCATAAATTAATATCGTTGAAGCTGGGATGTATAGAAAGATAGAAGGCATTTTTTGGGATCATACACCTACGCGCGCGCACGAGTGCGCGCATATATATATATATATATATCTATATATATATATATATATATATATATATATATATATATATCTATATACACACCACATACACACGCGCGCGCACACACAAGACCTAATTGCCTGACTTGGCCTGGGACAGTTAAATACAATTGTGCTCCCTCTTTCTCCAGTTCACCCATGTCTCCCTCGATGCCGCATGTTTGGTCGGACGTAATATAAGGTGGCCCTTATTCCCTCCTGGCCTGTTTCAGTGCCCCCACGAAGCTACCACCCACTAAACTGCCCTAGCACCCGTTGTGGGAAGAACTGATCTGGAAAGCTCCTACCACCCAATTACCTGGAGCGCCCCCAAGGGTATGGTAGCGATGTATTAGCTATTTCCCCAGAACATACATCCTAGTACCCATTTTAGGATGGGTCGACCAGCGACGCCCCGTAACTTGACATAGATCCAAGCAGCCAGCAGTGGGTTTCGATCGCGGTACGTTGGAATTACGAGTCGAACTCGCAACGCCTAAGCCACGGACGCCGCTGATATGACTTATGGGTTCAAGGATTTTCCTTTCTATTTATTTGTGAATGATCATTAGGTTGGGGTGAATTGGGAAACCACACGATTCCAAGTCTCCCGCCGTCTTAATGCTCTTTGGCAGCTAATTTCAAGTCGTGGATTCTGACTCCTGACCTACTTGTGTCTGATTTACTGATTCTCACAATGTAAGACGTGTGTGAAGCACGGCTTCCCAAAATGCAAAGTCTGGAAAAAGTGCTTTTTTTAAGTTTAGAGTCATGCCCGGAACAGTGCTTCTCGCAGCGTAGATTTACCCTTAATGGTGCTTCCCAAAATGTAGCCAGGCCAGTTTCCACTCATTTCAACAGTGTTGACCATCGTGGGACGGCTGACATTCAGGTCACGGCCATCAGATCCTGCTCATCTGATGATCGACATCGGAAAACTTTGGAAAACCGACTTATATATTTGATGGGTAACCTCTCACCCCTAGGCCTTAACACCCAACATAGCTTCATAAAAATTACCAGTGCCCTGGTAACGCACTCTTATCCCCCTCCCTCCCTCCCACCCTCCCACACATCCCTCCCCACTACACCCACGCCCATCCCAAGTTGTACGTTAGTTTCTGACTTTCAGGATATTCTCTAACTATTCTTCCTTCTTCCTAGTCTCGACAGATTATGTTTCCTGGCTGCTTCTTCTTCTTCTGCTTCTCTTACTTGGATACTAGTCTTCCTTTCTTCCTTCTTCTTCTTCTCTCTTCCTTCTTCTCTGTCCTCTTCTCTCATCTTCTTCTTCTCTCTCCGTCTCTCTCCTCTCTCATCTTCCTCGTCTCCTCTCTTCATCTTCCTTCTTCTTCTTCTCTTCTTCTTCTCTAGGTTATTCCAGGTCCTTCTTCTAGTCCTTCTTCTCTCCTTACTCTTCTCCCTTCTTCTCCTCTCCTTCTTCTTCCTGTTTTTTTCTACCTTCTTCTTTTACTCTCTCTCTCTTCTTCTTCCTCCTCATCTCTTCTCTCACTCGCTCTCTTTCCTCCTCTTCTTCTTTTTCTTCTCCTCTATTCTTCTTCATCTTTCTTCTTCTTCTTCTCATTCCTTCTCTTCTCCTTCTTCTCTTCCCCTTCTACCCTCCTCCTTCCTTCCTTCT